>SKCR01044526.1:0-66853 GCA_019454045.1 Zanthoxylum bungeanum | reverse complement strand
AATTAATAGTAAAAGATAAATAAGTCCCCGACAACGGCGCCAAAAACTTGATCGGTGGTAAATAGACACGTAACGCTAGCGCACGTATCACTCAAGTAGTATAAAATGTATCAATCCACAAGGACTTAATACCTATGCTATCAATTTATGAAGCTAAATGTCTACAAGTATGTAATAATTGATTGTTGTTTGGATGGTGATTTTTAACTAAAGACAAGTAATTTAAAACAATACGAAAGTGAATTCTAAAAAGTAATCAATATTATGAAAATATCCAGGGTTGTAAATCCTTCTAATATTCTTCTAAAGATGAAATGATTATCTTATGTTTGTGTAATATTTCAGTTTATTAACCTGGAAGACGAAGATATGCAAAAGCATATGTCTATGGTCAGATGCAAACACCCAAAGTAACCCAATTAACTATATGTCTATGTTAACCAAGTTACCCAAATTCATTAAGTTCAAATTCCAATTATGGCTACCCACGCCCGACATGTATACGTCTATCCTGGAAGGAAATCTCTAAGGTAAATGTGAGATTGTGAGCTATTGAGTCTAAGGCTGAAACCTAAAATCCCTCCGTCAAATTCATTTTAAGCTTCCCAAATCAATCTTATTAGTGGCCAGTTAATAAGAAACATTAAGATTAAGACTCAATAAATAAACCTATACATCACACAAGACACAAAATAACCAACTTATAAGCCTATGGTATTGGAATTCATCACAACCCTAGATAAGGTATTTAATTACAACACATACCTAGTACTACTAAAGACATAAATAAAGAAAATATCATGCAACTAATTGAAAACTAAAAATGTAAAAATTACAACAATGAAAAAATGATGGGGTTTGGGGATCCACTTTTATTATTTCAAATCTAGAAATCTTCCTTATTATAATATATAAATTTGCGTTATATTACCAACCGACCATATAGGTGGTATCCTGATTAAGTCAGATTTTTAATTAATTCCAATAACCATAAATGCGGTATCAAATAAAGTCAGGTTAAAATTAATTTAATTAAGTCCAACCGACCAATAAGGCAGTATCTAATTAAGTCAGGTTTTAAAATAATTTATATATTATAAAAATAAGGGAGATTAATCTAAATTTTATAATAAAAGTTTCACCTTTACCCCAGCAGAAATAAGTTACCTACTCATGCTTTTAAGTAAAACAAAGAAAGATTTATTGCTTAAAATAAAAATTAAATATAAGAAAACTGAAATTAAACAAACAAGATACCCTCTTCTTAGTATTCTAAGGATATTTTCCAGAAGAAAGTATGAAGAATTCCTTTGATTTCAGCCTCTATTTATAGGCTCCAAAAACGGGCCGCGTCGCGACGCCAAGGGCTTGCGCATTGCGACGCACTCTATAGTAAATGGCGGTTATCGGCAAACTGAATTATTGGCTTTACATCGTGACGCTTGAAGGCTTGGCATCGCGACACTGACGTCATGATGACGCAAGTGATGATGCGTGCAGGCAGATGAATTATTATGCTGACGTCATGATGACACAAGTGATGACGCATGTCGGCAAATTAATAATTATGCTGATGTCATGATGACACGATGATGACGCACGTGATGACGCAGGTTGGCAGCTGAATAATTGAAGCGCGTCGCGACGCATAAGTGGTTTAGCGTCGCGACGCGTGAACAGTGAATTTGCCATATTTCCCTTTTTCATCCGTTTTTTGCCGTTTTGGCCCCGATTTGATTCCATTGAGTCCTGAAATCTTATTTATCTACAAAATAACATAAAACACGTCAAAATATTCACAAACCTTGAGAAACTATACAAAATATTAAGTAAAAGGGGCGGTAAATATTGATATATTTTTCGTTTATCACGCAGCAAAAGTAAAGTGAGCTTATTAAAGGTTTGACCTTTATCGTATGACAGTGAGAAAATTTATACTCAGCAATCTATTATAGATTCTGAGGAAACTTGTCTCTAGTCGCACTAATTGAACAATTAAAGATCTGTTGGTTAATGTTGATATTAAACTGTGTATTTTAGCTAGGAATGCAAATTGGCATTTTTTGAATGGTTTCTTTGGATAAGATATTTGTTTTGATTTCTTTGTTTGAAGAGTTTATTCTGGAATGCCCTGGTGTTTTTATTCTGGTAAAATTACGGTTTGGTATATTGACTTATAGAGCCTATTGTAGACTCCGGTGAGTTTTCTGGAAATCTGTGTGTTTCTAATTTTGATATCAGTCAGGTTGTCCGATTTTATCAAAGCATAGAGAATACATATGTGATAGTAGGGTTAGTGAGAGCATACATATTTATTTCTAGTGTTATATATCATAACGACATTATCATTATTAATGTAACAATAAGATGTTTATAAGGTAAAAGGTTTACCTAAGTCTTCTTTTCTCCGTGAAAGTAGTGAGAGTAGTCTCTGTTATATTTGATATAAGGTTTTATAGATGATATAAAACTAAGAGACTTGTGAGATACTCTCATTAGTCATGCATTAGATATGATCTAATAAAGGACATAGTAAGACTATATGTGTGACAATTAGTATAACTGTTGACAGTTAGTGTGTCTCTTGTATATAGTATTCATCTTTCATAAAGGATGATTCCTTTGTCGAAAGAGAAATTGATTATAATGTCTAGTCAATCTTATGCATCATAGGATGATGACATAATAAATACTATATTATGTGCAATTAAAGATATCAATTTAATGGTAATTATTACGAGCTATTTTTGATACCATGTAGTCCATATGATGCGTCTTGAAACGTGCTCTTTGTTTTATCTTAGAGATATTAAGAACGAGTTTCTTATTCATGGAGAATATAGTCTGCAACCATTATGGTCAGATTAGTTTTGAGTCTAATTATGACATTAGATAGTCTACGTCATATATAGTCAGAAAAGATGTAGTGAGAGTGTCACGAATGATTATACATTGTTAGTGGAATTAATTGCAACTTATGAAGTATTGACTTATTAAGTTGCATAGTGACCTTATAGATTAGAAGTTTTGATATTAGTGTTGTACTTGCGGTTGTCTGCATAGTATTTTGGATTTGTTCCATAAATACTTGGACAATTCAATAGCTGTACCATAATACTAATATCGCATCTGAGTCATATTGATGTACAACTTAGGTTATACAAAATATGAATGATGTTGGCTAAGGGAAACAATTGGGTGTGTTAGACAAACTAAATTTGTTACAACAGACCTACTTCTCGTTCCCTACCTCTTGAGTGCTAGGTAAGCTCTTGAGGGCTATGCGTATGTGATACATATTTAGATGTGTATATGATACCGTGGATTGGCACTAGAGCAAATGGGAGAAATTATTAGGGTTGGTGCTCAAAGCGCCAATCTGGATCGTATTTATGTCCGATTCATGAATACGAACAATTCATTTTTCCATAATATTACATATTAATGGTTGCATCTCTTGTTTTTATATACATATTCGATCTAATTACGATTAGATTGAAACTAAATATGATTTAGTGATACGTATATATTAGATAAAGACCCCAGGATTTACAACATAGTGCGCAATTACAACGCAGTTTGTAATTGACATTGGGAAGTGTCACTATAAGTTGTATACTCTCAATAAAGTTCTCGGTCAAGATTTACTGACACGAGTCGGTTAGTAAAATCCACTAAGACCATTACATGTCGTATATCGAGACTTGGTCCGATGGTTTATCCCAATGAACCATAACTCTTGGGAGACTCGTATAGATGTGTAGGTGTTTATTTGATAAACACTAAAGGGCTCACCAAAGATTTCCTAATAGATGGTACACGAACTACTATGGATATATGAGACATCCTCCACACTTTAATGGCAGTCATGTCACTGATCTATTTAGATCAGACCTCCGCCTGCTCGTTGGGTGTGGACCCATGCTCATGATATCCTGTGAGTATCAGATAGAATCCGTCAATCCTATGTACAGGGCATATGTATCATGTACATATTTTGATCTAGTAAATCCATGGTCATGGTATACTTCGAAAGCGAGTTCCGAGTGTTATTTAGAGATCGTAAATTTGAAAGTCGACTATATTATACCTTATGGATTTGACATTCCTATCTATATCTCAGGTATAATATTGATAGCCTGTGATGGAGGGATTATACGTATGTAATGACCTCCACTTGTAGAGTTTAGCGAGATTATTCGTGGTCGTCATAATTTACGAGTGGTTGAATTATGGACATGAAATTTGATTCCGTGACGGATAAACCTAAACTTAGAGAGTTCCACAATATTAAGTGTACTCGTTGAGAACTTGGGTAACGCGTTATGAATAATACAGATTATTCATAATACTTTATCGGATTAAATGAGTTAATTCGAATCGTTTAAACGGTTAAACGAAAATACATGCATTAGGGGATTTTTTGTCAATTAATAATTAATGTGTATTTGTGATTTGATTTGATACCTATTAATTAATTTTCAAATTAGAGTTTGACACATGCCATTAATATATGTATTTGTTATTTAATGTAAATAAAAATACATATATAATAATAATCGTATTAATTAATTATTTAGGTGTTTAAATGTTAAATATCTTGATAATTAAATTATATCAATATTACATAATTGTTATGTATTATGTTTGATTATTATTGGTTACATGTGACATGATTCTTTTAAGCTTAAAGTTAACAAATTGTATTTGTTAAATTAAAACTTATTATTATTTAATTTGATTACAATGACCAAATGACCATTTTACCCCCTAAAGTCGGTTTTGGTTTGTTTTTTAAAGTGAAATTTTTTGTTTTCTCATTTATAAAAGAGCCATGGCCGAACCTCTCAAGCATGGAAGCTCCCAAAATTTTTTTGAAGAAAGTGAAGAAATCAAGAAGAAAGTTTAAGGAAATTAGGAGATTTGGAGGTAATCTTCATAATTCTTAAACTTAGAAAGTTTTTTCTTGTTCTTGAGCATCTAGAAAATTTCTAGGGTTTCTTCCTTAGATTTTGGGGTTTTTTTTTGATTTAGAGGATGGATTTGAAGGCTAAATGCATATATGAAGTTAGGTTGAATAATATTAGTGTAATATTAGTTCAATTTTGTCATTTGATGACTTGTTTCCATTCTAGAGTGTTATGACCACTCTTATAACTCCTATAATTGTTCTTGAGTTCTTTATTTGTGGTGACTTTGGTTGGTGTAAATATTAATATGATTAATGTTGAGAAAATTTGATTTAAAGCATGAAAAATGATAATTTTGGTTACCAAATCAGATCTGGAATTTCTATGATTTTGGTGATTAAAAGTATGTTGTATATATTTATTGGATGTGTTTTGGGCATTGGAACAATTGCCGGAAATTATTTCGGAGTTGAAATACGCGAAAATGGTGAAAAACGGCGTTACCTGGTGAGTTTCGGGCTTACCGGGTGTCCGCTGTCCAAACAGTGAATTGGTCACTGTTCAGGCAGCCCATGAACTGTCCAAGCACTATTGGGGCTGACTTGGGGGAAGCCCCGTGTGTATTGGTTGGCCGGTTTGGACAAAAAGGTGTTTTATGTTACTTTGGAAAAAAAAGGTTTTCGTAAAGTGTTTCGCGGTATTCCTAACTTATTTATGTCATTATTTGATATCGAATAAATATGTTTAGGTGAAATATGAATGAATTATTCATATAGGATATTGAATAATTTATTCGGTGATTTTAAAAATTTTAAAAATACGATTTCGCCTAAATCGCGCACTTCCGGTGCGCTCGCGCCAAAACCCCATCAGATAAATGATCTGCAACTAGATTCTCTACTCATTTCTTGTCATTGATTGTGAGATTGAATTCTTGAAGCAAAAAAATTCACCACAGTAATCTTGGCTTTGCATCCTCTTTAGACATCAAATATCTAACAGCAACATGGTCAGAATACATAACGGTTGAGGAACCAATTAAATATGATCGAAATTTATCCAATGTAAATATTACAACAAGTAGTTCTTTTTTCGTAGTATGTAATTCATTTGTGCACTGTTTAAAGTTCTTCTTGCGTAATAAAATACATACGGCTTACCTTTATTTCTCTGTCCTAATACTGCGCCAACTGAAAAATCATTGGCATCACACATTAGCTCAAAAGGCAAAGTCCAATCAGGGGATTGCATGATAGGAGCATAAGTCAAAAAACTGATAATCTTTTCGAATGATTTTTGACAATCTTCTGTCCATTCAAATGTTGCATATTATAATAAGAGGTTACACAAGGATCTGGATATGGTACTGAAGTTTTTTATGAACCTCCTATAAAATCCTGCATGTCCTAAGAATGAAATGGCATTTTTTTTCCAGTTTAACACAAGTCATTTTTCTTCACATCTTTTCAAAATATTTTCCAAATTATTCAAGCAATTATCAAATGATTTCCTAAAAAACGTTATATCATCCATAAAGACCTCTAAACAATGTTCAACCATATCACTAAATATGCTTAACATGCATCGTTGGAATATTGTTGGTGCATTACAAAGTCCAAAAGGTATTTTCCTAAATACAAATGTTCCAAATGGACATGTGAATATGGTCTTTTCCTAATCTTCTAAAGCAATGGGAATTTGATAATAATCTGAGTAACCATCAAGAAAACAATAGTATGGATGTCCTGCTGCTCTTTCCAAAATTTGGTTGAGAATTGGTAAAGGAAAATGATATTTTCTAGTAGCGTCATTTAGTTTTCTATAGTCAATGCACATACGCCAACTAGATGGGATTCGAGTTGGAATTAATTTTCCTTTATCATTTTTTACAACAGTTATTCCAGACCTTTTAGGTGCAACTTGTGTAGGACTTACCCACTTACTAACGAAGATAGGGTAGATAATGCCTACATCAAGAAGTTTAAGGACTTTTGTTTTTAGCACTTCTTTCATGAGAGGGTTTAATCTTCTTTGGGGTTGACGATGTGTCCTATGATTATCTTCTAAATGTATTTTATATGTGCAGATCAATGGATTAATGCCTTTTATGTCTTTTAAAGTCCATCCAATTACCAGTTTATGTTATTTCAACACATTTAACAACTTACCTTCTTGATTGCTTCTAAGGGAGGCAGAAATGACCACATGGTAAGTTTGTTCATCTCCAAGAAATGCATACTTCAATCATACTGGCAAAGTCTTTAATTCCAATTTGGGTGCTTCATCATCTCTTTCTTCTTCCAGTGTTCCTAGTTCATCCAAATTCTATTTTTCTCCATCGTCTTCCAGTATCTATGTAGAATCAAGGAAAAAATCATTAGGAATATCCGAATTTAATTGCGTACTTGATTCAAGAAAATTAGCAATATAAATTTCCATGGGATTAGATAAACTCCCATGAATATGCTCCTCTAAAATTGGTTCAATTAGTTCCATGCTTTCGTTTTCGTTGTCATCGTCATATGGTTGTTTACACATGTTAAAAACATTAAGCTCCAACGTCATATTGCCAAAAGATCAATTCATGATCCCATTCCTGCAATTAATTAATGCGTTAGCTGTTGCTAAAAATAGGCGACCAAGTATTATAGGAATTGGTTTATAACTGTTGGCTACAGGTTATGTTTCCAAGACAATATAATCCACAGGATATATGAATTTATCGACTTGTAATAACACGACTTCCACAATTCCTTTCGGTACCTTGACTGATATATCGGCAAGTAAAAGAGTAGTTGATGTTGGTTTTAACTCATCAATATTAAGTTATTGGTAAACCGAAAATGAAAGCAAATTGACACTAGCTCCAAGATCAAGCAAAACATGTTCAATTTTTTGATTTCCAATAATACATGAAATTGTTGGACAACCAAGGTCCTTGCATTTTAATACATTATTAGTTGAGAAAATGGAACTTACCTATTTAGCTAGAAAAGCTTTCTTTTTTACCTGATGTTTCCTTTTACCGGTGCACAAGTCGTTCATAAATTTGACATAAGATGGTATATGTTGGATGGCATCTAACAAAGAAATATTGATCTTTACCTGTTTTAATATTTCATATATCTTTGGGGAATGGTTCAATTTCTTTGTTTTTAATGCTGGGGAATGGAGGTGCATGAAAGAAATTATTATCATCAATGACGGGTAATGGTTCATTGATAAGTGCACGAAAGTGTACTTTGAACCACGCTAACTCAGTGTAGTTGCTATGTTTTTAATCTTAATTAGAGTTCATTTTGTGCTTTGTTATTATGAGCAATGGATGATGAAGAATGGAGCAAAAAGACATGTTTTGGAGCCTAACGGACGCATCGGACACGCGCGAGAGCATCGGAGACGCAAGGTAGGAACCAGTGAAGTAAAACACATTGGCGCCGCGGCGCCTCATGCTGAAACCGCTCAAGACAAAATGCCGAGAGTTCGGTGCTGCGGGGCCCATCCCGCAGCGTCACAGCGCCCAGAATGTCCAGAAAACCGTATTTTGGCCGTCTCTGATGTGCATAAGGGTTCTAGAGCCTCTCTATATAAACTCGGCTTCATCCTAACCCAAAGGGGGAAGAAAAAAAAGAGAAATTCAGAGAAAATAAGTGAAGAACCAAGGAGAAGAACTCAACAACGTGGAGACAAGACGAAGAACATGATGTCTATGACATCGTCTCTTCAGTTTATCGAGGTTTCTTCCTTCACCATGGAGAACTAATCTCCTGCAGCAAAGCTAAGGATAAACCCTTATGCTATTCTTTTATTTATGTTATTTTGATTCTTGTATGGACCTCAACTTGACTAATATAATTGATATATTGTTATTTTTCCTATCTCTTGGATGATTAAGCCGAGAAACTTATTTCAACAATTATATATAAGTTTACCCCTGTTTTTCTTATGTATGGATCGTAGAATTAAGTTGTGACTGGTTATACTAATATAATCCATGCTCTCTGTTTTTGATATTACTCAGATTGTCTGGTTTTATCGAAATATAGAGAATATATATTTGTCAGTAGGGTCAGTGGGAGCGTACAAATTTCTTTCTAGTATTATTTGATTAGTGGGTGTAGTCTCTGTTATATTTGATATAAAGTTTTATATTAGATATAAAACTGAGAGACTTGTGAGATACTCTCATTAGTCGCGTATTAGATATGATCTAATAAAGGACACAATTAGACTATCTGTATGACAGTTAGTATAAATGTTTGACAGTTAATGTGTCTTTTATGTATATAGTATTTAATCTTTCGTAAAGGATGATTCCTTTGTCGAAAGATAGATTGATTGGAATGTCTAGTCAATATTATGCATCATAGGATGATGCCGTAATGAATACTATATTATGTGTGATTAAAGATATTAGTTTAATCGTAATTGTTATGAGTTATTTTGATATGTTGCAGACTATATGATGGGTCTTGAAACATGTTCTCTGTGATCTTTGAGATATTAAGACCGAGTTTCCGATTCATGGAGAATTTAGTCAGCAACCATAAGGTCAGATTAGTTTTGATCCTAATTATGACATTAGAAGGTCTATGTCATATAAAGTCATAAAAGATGCAGTGGGAGTGTCACAACTGATTCTACCGGACTATTGGAATCAGTTGCAACTTACGAAGTATCGACTTATGAAGTTGCAAAGCGACCCATTAGATTAGAATTTTTCATAATAGTGTAGTGTTTGCGGTTGTCTTAAAGTATTTGGATTTGATTTCTAAATACATGGACAACTTAGTAGCTATAGCATAATACTGATATAGTGTCTGAGTCATATTGATGTGGAATTTGGATTCTGTAAAATATGAATGATGCTAGCTAAGGAAAACGATTGGGTTTGTTGGACAGACTTGATTTGTAAAAGCAGGCTTACTTGTTGTTGCCTACCTCTTGAGTGCTGGTGAGCTCTTGAGGGCCATGAGTATGTGATACACATTAAGATGTGTATAGGATACCATGGATTGGAACTAGAGCAAGTGGGAGAAATTGTTAGGATTGGTGCTCCGAGTGCCAATCCGGATCGTATTTATGTCCGACTCATTAATATGAGCGGTTCAATTTTCCATAATATTACTAATTTTACTGGTAGCACCCTTGTCTTTTATATGCTTATTCGATCTAATCTGATTACGATTAGATCGAAATTGAATCTGGTTCAGTGATACGTGTATATTAGACAAAGACCCTAGGATTTACAGTATAGTGCGCAGTTACAACGTAGTTTGTAATTTACATTGGGAAGCGCACTATTAGTTGTATATCCTTAAATAAAGTTCATGGTCAAGATTTACTAACACTGGTCGGTTAGTAAAATCCGCTGAGACCAGTACATGTCGTATATCGTGACTTAGTCCGATGGTTTATCCCAGTGAACCATGAGTCTTGGGAGACTCGTATAGACATGTAGGTGTTTATTTGATAAGAGACTAAACGACTCACTGAAGTTTTCCTAATAGATGGTACACCAACGTCAATATGAACCTTCTCGAGTTGAGCGAGCATAGTGGTCATTCAACTAGAGATACCACCGTGGATATATGAGCTATCCTCCACACTTTGATGGCAGTCACGTCAACGATCTAGCCATGATCAGACCTCCGCCTGTTCGTTGGGTGTGGACTGGTGCTCATGATATCCTGTACGTATCAAGATAGGATCCGCCAGAACTGTGTATAGGGCATATGCATCCTCACGTGTTTACGATCTAGTAAATCCATGGCCGTTGTATAACGTCGGAAACCAGTTCTGAGTGTTATTTCGTGATCGTAAATTGAAAGTCGACTGTATTATACCGAACGAATTTGACGTTTTCATCTATATCCCATGTATAATATTGATGGCCTGTGATGGAGGGATTATATGTTTGCAATGACCTCGGCTTGCATATTTTAGCGAGATTATCTATGGTCGTCATAATCCATGAGTGGGTGGATTATGGACACGAAATTGGATTTCATGACGGATAAACCTAAACTTAGAGAGTCCCACAATATGAAGTGTACTCGTTGAGCACTTAGGCAACTCGATATGAATAATACAGATTATTCATAATACTTAACCGGATTAAATGAGTTAATTCGGGTCGTTTAATCGGTTAAACGATAACACAGGCATTAAGGGATTTTGTCCGCTAATAATTATTGTGTATTTGTATTTGATACATAATACGATTAGATACACATTAATAATTCGTCAAATGAGATTTTGACACATGCCATAAATATATGTATTTGTTATTAAATGTAAATAAAAATACATATATAATAAAAATTATATTGATTAATTATTTGAATATTTAAATGTTAAATATTTAAATAATTAATTAATAAACATATTTCATAATTGTTATGAAATGTGTTTTATTATTATTGGGTCATATGGCATGCATTAATTAAGCTTTATATTTGTCTAAATTTGATTTGATAGAATAACGTTTGAATTATTTTGACTGGATCAAATTTTTGGATGGACAAAAAGTCCCCCTCCAAGTCGGCAATGAAGAAATAAAAAAAAATTGTCCTCTTTTATTTATTGCCTAATTCGGTCAACTTCTTTAAAAGGAAGCAAAAAGTTGTTTTTTTCTTGAGCCATGTTGCTGCTACTGCCGAAACAACAAGAACAAAAACCCACAAATTTTGTTTGATCAAAGCATGAAATAAAATCAAGAAAATCAAGAAAAAGTTTGGAGGATTTTGGGAATTAAAGGTAATTCATTATTCCTTTGAGCTTGAAATTTGATTTCTTGTTTTCTTGATGAACTAGTATGATTCTAGGGTTTCTTTTTCTTTTAGAATTTGGGGCTTTTGTGTTTGTGGTTGGAATTGGAAGAATATGCATGTGTGAAGTTGGTATTGGAGCTAATTAGTATAATTTTGTTCCAATTTGTTCAAATTGTTGTTGGAAAAAATTATTGCCATTCTAGAGTTGTTGATCCACTCTAAATAGCCTAGAATTGTTCTAGAGTTGTTCATATGTTGTGGGACTTCTTTGGTGTTGGATTAATTAGGTTAATCTTGGTGAAAATTGGAATTAAAGCATGAATTTTGATGAATTTCGGTCTGCATATCAGATCTGCCCAAACTGGAAATTCTGGGATGTTTTTGATGTCCTACAAATATTTTGGATGTGTTTTGGGAGTTGGCACAATTTTCGGAAAGTGTTTCCAACTTGAAATAAGCGAAAACGGCCAAAAACGGCGTTACCGGGTGACTTTTGGGTCAACCTAGTGACAGCTGTCCAAACCGTGAGTTCGTCACTGTTTGGGAAGCCCATGAACTTCCCCGACACTATCGGAGCTGACCTGGGCAGTTTCCATAAGTGTCGGGTAGTCGGTTCGGTCAAAAACACGTTTTAGGCAATTTTGCGGAAAAACGATTTTCGTAAAAGTTTCGCGAAGTTTCAACTTTGTTTATGTCAATATTTGATTTTGAATAAATAGGTTTAGGTGAAATATTAATAAATTATTCATATTAGATATTGATTATTGTTGGACAATTATGACCCATAGCATCACTATTTATACAGAACATTGTGTTGTTGTACAAATTAACTATGTGACAAAGGAAATTGCTCTTTTATCATTTGTAATTGGATGACCGGGATATATAAATGATAAAAGTCCTTATGATTAGTTCAGGATTAATAAGATATGAAACAGTATTAATCCATTAAGTTTTAATCATTAAAACATCCCTAGTCGTAGTATTATCGAGATTGGACATCGATAATGCGGAATAGACTAGTATTGCACTTGTGCGCGTTGTGGGAGCATAACGGTGTTGGACAAAATGACCCATAGCGTCACTATTTGCACATATCATTGTGTTGTTGTAGCAAAATAACTATGTGACAAGGAAATTGCACTCTCATCATTTGTGATTAGATCACCATAGATATATAAATGAAAGAGGTCCCTGTGATTAGTTCCTGGACTGAGAATGATATGAGACAGTATCGGTCCCCGAAGGATTAATCATTAAATATCCCTAGCCGGAGTATTATCGAGACTGGACATCGATAATGCGGAATAGGCTAGTATTGCACTTGTGCGCGTTGTGAGGGCACAACGGCATAGTTCTCATATATATATAAGTATTGGATACTTATGCAAGTGCGATAGGAGGTCATGTTTCACCGATGGTACGGGAAACAGCTTCGCTCTGGATAGACCCTTCGGAATCCCATTGGTATTATGACTATGTGTCTATGGGAGGCCGAAATCAAGGTAGGTGTGTATAGTCTTAACCTGAGACTTACATCGCTAATACTTACGATAATCGATAGACTTTGGTCTTGGTGGTACAGGCTTTAACCGGTTCTGCGTACACCACTTCTGGGTTTATCAGAGAGTCGTAGTGTATTGGATGTGATGTCAAGATGGAAGTATCACTCCAGTCACATTGGAGATGATGTCACGCAGGATACGGTATTAGTGCTCTTAAGTGCTGCGCGGCCATCGGGATATTACGACAAGGTCATGTATATCCGATTATAGAGACTAGTTACCAGACATCCGACATGTGCTTCGTACGGGGCAGACACTTATCCAGCCCTAGGCCTAGCACGTGACTATCTGATACTGGGCCGATATGCACAATACAATGGTATACTACGCTTGATACAGATCTTAAATATTCTTAGATGAATATGACCGGAGAATTGGGTAGACTTGGTGCTTTGCTAGAAGCCAACCTTGTCTTGTAAATCGGTAAAACGTAGTACTTGGTACTCACGTGTTCGGATAGTCCGATGACCGATTTGACTGCCAACATATCTGGGGATCTCATGGGTCGCTTCCCGATAATCCACCGATGACGCACAACTCGCACTCTTGTATAATCTGGGATTATATAGAAGAGAGACAAAATTAATCTAGGATTAATAACGGATATATTTTATCTAGGATAAAATATCGTCTAGAGAGAGATAACGATTAATTTGGAATTAATCGATTAAATTAATATATTCGATATATTAAACGAAATTAGATTTCGACGTGGAATTAAATTAGATTTTAATTCGGGCGAACGAATTAATTTAGAATTAATTCGTTAGCGACTTGAATAATGAATTCGCTAGGCGTAATCATTTAATTACGACGCGACGGAAAAATCGTTAATTTGGAATTAACGAACCCGAGCCCGAGTGTGATTGCGAGCGCATTCGTATTTCGAATTCGAGTGCGGCATCGCAAGTCGCATCAAGCGTCAAATCATTCGTCACATCAAGTGTCAAAACAAATGTCACTTTGAGTGATGTGATTGATTGATGTGATTGATTGATTGAAAGACATGTCACTTTATTAAAGTTGATATGACTTAAAGTTGATGGGAATAGTGAAAGCTAGTGGAGGGAAAACTTTTGGTTTTTGGCTCCAAAATTCATTTAATTTATTAGATGAAATTAAATGGAAATTGATTATTATTTTGGAAAATATATAATCAAAAGGGCTTTACACTTTTTGAAACAAGTCAACACATTTCTATCTCTCCATTTCTTTCTCTTCTTCTCACGAAAAGGACCATTTTTCTTCACTGGTTTTGAACCAGAAATGGCGTGAACAAAGGGAAGCAAGAGTTGCATTTTCATGGTGATAACCGCAAGTGCTAGCACACTACAAGTCTTGCGAAGGTGGTAGGGAGGTTCGCCCATGAGCCGGGAACGTTTTGATGAAGCTTGAAGCTCGTTTTTGATGTTCAAAATGGCCAAAAACAGCAGCTCATTTCAGCCACTGTCACAGCAGTTCACGCCCAACAGTGAGCAGAATTTCAGTTCGTTTTTGTTGCCAAATCGTCTCTCAACCGCTCGATGTAAGTATTCCGCACTTCCGTCGTTGTATTCGCTTATGATTCATGCTTGAGTTTTGATCTTGGGACCTATAGAAACTCCAACAAACGGCATAGTTCTCATATATTTGGGTATTGGATACTCATGCAAGTGTAATAGGAGGTTGTGTTTACCGATGGTACGGAAACAGCTTCGCTCTGGATAGACCCCTCGAAATTCCATTGGTAGTATGACTATGTGTCTATGGAAGTCCGAATCAGGGTAGGTGTATTTGGTCTTAACCTGAACTTGCATCGCTAATACTTGCGACAATCAATATACTTTCGTTTTGGTCGTCCAGGGCTTTAACAGGTTCTGTGTACGCCTCTTCTGGGTAAATTGAGAATCGTAGTGTATGGGTGTGATGTCAAGATGGAAGTATCACTTCAGTCATATGGAGATGATTATCACGCAGGATACGGAACTAGTACTCTTTAGTACTGCAATCATCGGGATAATTTGACTAGGTCATGATTATCCGATTATAGAGACTAGTTACCAGAGATCCGATATATGCTTCGTACGGGGCAGACACAATTCCAGCCCCAGGCCTTGCATGTGACATCCGATACTGGATCGCAATACGCAATACTATGTATACTACGCCTGATACAGATTACATATTCCTTTAAGAATATTTCTGGAGAATTGGGTAGGCACAGTGCTTTGCTAAAAGCCAACCATGTCTTGTAAATCTGTAAAAATGTAGTACTAGGTACGTACGTGTTCGGATAGTCCGACGAGCGGATTTACTGCCAACATATCCAGGGATCTCTTGAGCCGCTTTCCGAAGATTCACCGATGACGTATGACTCGGACATAGTTAATCTGGGATTAATTATAAGAGAGAGAAAATTAATATGGGATTAATTACGGAGATATTTTATAAGGGATAAAATACTATTTAAATAGAGAGAACGATTAATTTAGAATTAAGCGATCAAGTAATATATTCGATATATTAAACGAAAATAGATTTCGACGCGGAATTAAAATTAGATTTTAATTCGGGCGAACGAGTTTATTTAGAATTAATTCTCTAGCGACGTGAATAGTAATTTTGCTAGGCATAATTATTTAATTAAATTTGATTTAATTACGTCGCAACGGAAAATTCGTTAATTCGGAATTAGCGAACCCGAGCCCGGGAGTGTTTGCGGGCCCACTCGCATTTTTAATCACGTGGGGCCCACAAGTCACATCACGCGTCACATCATTAGTCATTCTTGTGATGGAAGTCACATCAACTTTGAGTGATGTGATGCTTGTCACTTTTTTGTGATTGATGGGAGTTGTTGAAAGGCTTTAATGCCTTGTACCAATTTTTGGAAAATGGAAAATGGTATTTGATTTTTTGAAAATCATATACACAACACAATTCTTTTTCTTCTCTCTCTCGCAAGAACCGAAAATGGCTCTCTCCCTCTCCATCTCTTGTTTTGCCTAGAACACAACAAGGAAGAACAAGGAAGTTTTGTGGTAAAATTTCCAAAACTAGCACTTAAAAGAGTCTCACAAAGGTGATAGGGAAACTCATTCATGAGCATGGAATCTATTCACAAAGCTTGGAGCTTGGAGCACACAATGGAGGCTTGGCCGAATACATCAACCATGGAAGAAAAGTTTTTGTGTTCATCGCATCCAAAAGCCGATCAAAGTGAGTATTTCCGCAACTTTACTTTGATGTATTCGCACTTTTCATCGCTTAATTTGATCTTGGTTTGACCTAGAAAACCCAACAATGGTATCAGAGCCTTGATTAAGCATGAAATTGGAATTAGGGTAAAATTTTGGTAAAATTGATTTTAGCATGATTTGATAAAATTGATTGATTGAGTATGCTTGAATGATGATAACTTTGAGTTATATGTGATCAATTTGATGAAAATTGAATTGGATTAAATTTTCCTCAATTTTTTGGCTTGGCCGAAAATGAAGAATGCCCTAAAGTCATGGTGATTTTTGTTTTTTGATCATTGGATGAATTGAAAGACTTGGGATAAATTGATTTAGGATTTAATTGGATTGAAATTGAAATCGGTTTATAAAAATCCCTAAATTGCCGTGAGCTAGTAAGCATGGAAATGAGATGATTTTTTATTCAATAATGTTGGACATGTGTTGATGATGATTAGCATGATTAATTAGTGTAATTGGTATTTTGGAAATGTTAATTTGACTAATTAATTATGGCTAATGCACTTTAGTTGATTAAATTATGATATTTGGAATATTGGAATTTAATTTGTTGGGCTAAATTTGGAATTGGGCTAATAAAGTTGTATTTTGGCTTAATGAGTTTGGTTGGGCCAAGTTTGGTTTAGGTTAATTGGTTGGATCCAATTGGGCCTAAAACCATTTCCATAAAGTCCAAATATGATTAAATGGGCCTTTAATATTTTAATTGGGCCTAATGGGCCGAAATTGATTTTTGGCAAAAGGGTGATTCTTTATGGGCTTTGGTTGCCAAAGTCCATGCCTTATAAATTAATTGAAAGCCCATTGGACTTAATTAAATTGACATTGGATGTTAATTGGGCTTTGAGACCCGTAATGATTAGATTTAGAATCTATGTCGCAAAGGCTCGTTAATAAAGTGTAATTATTTAATTTGGAATTAAATAAAGAATTAGTATTGAATACAAATTAAATTGGATTTAATGTTGTAGTTTGATATAATTCAAGAATTCGTACTTTGAGTACTTATTCTTAAAACGAGTTTGACTCGCGCAAATCAATATTTGAACATTGGATGGTCATTAATTTCAGATTAATTAATTGGATTAGATTGATTGATAACATGCTTTGTGTGAATACATGGATGTGATGTATGAATAATGTATATCGGATGGATATTAGATGAGTGAGGGCAATTTTGGAAATTATTGTAATAAATTTAGAATTTATTAAATTGGACCTGCGTGTCCAGCCTATTACCTATTGACTCTTTGTATTTCTCTTCTCACTTATTCCCCTCAATGTAAATGAGGTTTCTTTAGAAGTGTTATGTAATTGGGTAGAAGTAAGATTTGTGCTAGCTGGAGAGAGGAAATGGAGAGATTTGTTCTAGGAATAAGTTGTTTTAAATATCCATCTGCATATCATTATTAATTTATTTATCGCGCCTTATTATGCTTTTAGAATGCATGTTTAAGGGTGTATGATGAGACCTAATCAAAGATAATTAATTGGTTACCAATTACGCGAAAAACCCTCAATAAATATTAAGCGTTTTTACTTCCATTGAATGATTCATTCTCAAGATCCAAGATTGGCACTAGTTTGTTGGCCAAAGTCAAGACCTTTGTCCATCGCGGATGTGTTTGAATCATGAAGGCTTTGTTCCATATCGCATGTCTTGTCCAAGTTGTGATTTGTTGGCCAAAGTCAAGATCACTTCTTGTCCATCGACATCGATTACGAAACTTTCCAAAGTCAATGGGTCCCGCTTAACTGGAATCATTAAGTTTGTTGTGCCAAAGCCAAGGCTTAATTGATTCAGAGGAAAAAGGTTAGGCAATATATGATATATTGGCATATATTAGTTATATGTTTCGGACTTGGATGTCCACCAACTGGATCTAGGAATTGGATGAGATCCAATTGATCTTAGAGATCTACCCAGTTAAATATCATACAGCTTGTTGTCTAAAGTAAAGGTTGTGTGTTATTTAACGGGATCCTAGCCTATTAGGAAACAAGGTTTCCCGAGTACTCAACAGAGGGTTAGAGGCTCGCCGAAAAATAGTGGGAGGCAAGTATTAAATTTGCAGTTTCGTTTAGATACTTGCCAATACGCGCTCATTTCAATTTTTCGTCATTAAATAAATATTATTAGTTGGACTAATATTTAATTGTTGTTTTAAATTAAACAGTTAGACTGTATTCAAACTACTTCAAATTATAGTTGATATATAATTGGATTATAGTAATCAATATATTTGAATTTAACCAAACAAATTATAGTTGATTATATAGTTAGACTATAGTAATCATTATAATCAATAGTACCTGAAATCGTTGATTGGATAGTTCGACTATAGCAATCAAGATAACTGAAAGATTAGTGTTTAAAACATAATCTTGGGTGAAAATATTTTTAAACGGCTTTAATTTTCAGATTGGGAATAGAACCTCAGGATAGTCCTGGATACTAAGAAGTTACTCTATTTGATAGAACAACCTCTTGGGCCTAAGCTCGGAGTTGAGCAAATAGTAGAACATGATCTTTGGAAGATTCATGTGATGATAACTTTAGTGCTCAATCTGTTATACTTACCGCAATAACACTTTAATTTCGTTGTCAAAATTAAGGATTATATCATTGTACCATGATGATGAAATTAAAGATCTTCATAGATCTATTCTTAGATCTTAGAAGTACAAATTGCAAAAGAAGCTCTTTCGCTCACGTATGTCAGAGGGTACATCTGTCGAGCACTAGGTGTCGCAGATGATTGCTGACATCGAACAACTAGGTTAGCTGGGCGTTACCTACGTGGCCGAGACTACCAAAGATTTGATCTTATAGTCTCTACCCGACAGCTGGGACAGGTTCATTATGAACCAAGAGTAAACTCTTGGAGAGTCGATGGTTATGCTCTAGAAGGCAGAGCTAGAGCTTGTAAAAGGGGGCAAAGGCAAAATCATCACAGTCTTCTTGGAAAACAAAGGACATATCCCAAGATGTCTGCCTAATATGTGGCAAACGAGGTCACTGGAAGCGTGACTGCCGTATGAACAAGGCAGACAAGAAGGAAATGAAGGCGAGGCAAGGCTCCGACTTCAAGTATGTTTGTCATAAACATGTTCACTACTAGTTTCAAAATTGGATTTTTGATACTAGATGTGGTACATAAGATATGCACTGATGTGCGGAATCTGCTGATTAGCAGGATACTGACTTCGGTTGAGATTCATCTGCGAGTCGGAAACGGGACAACAGTCGCTGTTTTAACCGTAGAAACCTAAGTTTAGGAACTACCCTTTGGGTATGTACTTAAATTAGGAAACTGTTATAATGTAACTAGTTTGACTAGAAACATTATCTCTATATCATAGTATAACTCGTTGCGGGTATACCTTTATATTCTAGAACACTAAAGTGTTTCATTTTATAAAGATGATATTGAGATAAACACATTAGATGTGAATAACAATATTTATATTTTGAATATAATTAAATCTCAAACGTATGACATGACAAACAAATAGCTCAAACTGATTAAATCAGATGAGACAGATTTGTGGCATTGTTGTCTGGGACACATTAAATAAGACTCGTATATCCACACTTTTGAAGAGTGGGTACTAGGACAGATTTGATTCTAATAAAATGAAGTCTACGAATCTAGTTTATTAGGCAAAGTGCATAAAACACATTTTACTTGGTAAAAGTGCAAGTTCCACCGATCTGTTAGCCCTCGTTCATAGTGATGTAAGTGGGCACATATCTAGCTAGGCTAGAGGTGGATATGAATACTTAGTAACCTATACAGATGTGGCATCGCGTTATAGTTATGTGTTTCTTTAGAAACAAGAATCGGAAACTTTTGTTAAATTCAAAGAGTTTCGACACGAAGTAGACAGACAGATCGGCTAAAGTATTAAACTGCCACGTTAGACCGTGGTGGAAAATACTTAAGCAATAAGTTTCTCAAAGAGTATAGTATTCTTTCACAGTGGACTCCTCCCGGAACACCTCAATTGAGTGGTGTGTCCGAACTAAGAAACCGAACCTTGTTGGACATAGTAAGGTTAATTATGAGTCGCTTTGAGCTACCATTTTCCTTATAGGGATACGCATAAAATAATGCAATACTTATTTTGAATAAGGTTCCATAAAGATCTGTTAGACAGACTTCATATTAGATATGAACAGGAAAGAAACTAGGTTTTCTCATTCCTGAAGATTTGGGAATGCTAGGCATATGTTTGGATGATACCAAACTAAACCCAAATTGGATAAATGTCTAATTTGTAGGTTATCCTAGGGTAACCAAAGTATAGTACTTATACAACTCACAAGAGAACAATGTAATTGTTGCTCTCCATGCGATTTTCCTAAGAGGAATACCTATATGCAATGGTAAGTGGGAGGAAAGTAAAACTCGATGAAAATCGGAGTAATACTGTTCCAAGCACCGAGTCCTAATGGAACACAAACAGTTCATCAGGGATGAAACTGTACCACAATCTTCGAATACACAAGAACCGCGTAAGTCGGGAGAGTCAGAAAACAACCTGGGAGGTATGGGTTTCTGATCTCACCTCGTAAAGATGTCAATCTTATTGAGGAATACGAACTAACTACGTATGAGGAAGTGATACAGGGTATCGACTCCCTATTATGGCAAATTTCCATGAAGTCTGAAATGGATTCCATGCATATCAACTAAGTTTGGACGCTAGTTGATGTACCTGAAAGCATTGTGCCTATTGGTACTATATAAGTCTTCAAGGAAGACATACATGGATGGCGACATACCAACGTACAAAGCTAGGCTTGTAGCGAAAAGGTATCGTTATCAACATTGTGTCGATTACGACGAAACCTATTACTTCGTTGCCATGGTTAAATCCATTTGGATAATGCTTGCTAATACTGCATGTTTCATTTATGAAATATGACAGCTGAACGTCAAAATCGCTTTCCTTAAACGGAAACCTTTTGGAGGATGTTTATAAACATCCTAACGGATTTGTCGTAACAAAACAAGCAAACAAGGTTTGCAAGTTAATTCAATCCATTTATGGATTGAAGCAAGCATTGCGTTCTTGGAATTTTGTTTTGATGTAATCATAATGGTATATGATTTAATTCAAAACGAAAATAATTCTTGTGTATATAAGGAGGTTAGTGGGAGCACACTGACAATGATTGTCCTAAATAATGATGATATATCATTTCTTGGAAATGACATTCCCATAATACAATCGGTGAAAGATTGGCTTTCATAAAAATTCTCCGTAGAATACTTGGGAGAGACAACATTTATTCTAGGAATAAGGATCTACTGGGATAGATCTAAAAGTTGTTGACACTCTCCGATAACTCGTACATTGAAATAAGTGTACGTAACCTGATGTCTCACATGCTTTGAGCATATGGAGTCACAACCAGGCCAATCCAAGTGATAGTCACTGGATTGATGTTAAGAACATCATTAAGTATCTTAGATGAACTAAGGATGCTTTCTTGAGCTATGGAGAATGAGAACTTGAAGTGACTGGGTTCACTGCTGTAAGATTCCTAACCGACAAAAACGATTGTAAGTCGTAATAAAGGTACTATATAGTTTGAATAACGGAACAGTGAGCTGGAAATCTTCCAAGCAAGATACGGTTCCCGAATAAACAACAAAAGCGGAATATTGATGCAGCTGAGGCAGCAATATAAGCACTTTGGATCTTAATAATCCTAATTAGATTAGGAATAGTTCTGTTAGCAGCTGAGCTAGGCTACAACACAGGCTAAAGAATTAATCGTCTCATCAACGATCCAAGTATATACTTCAACTATTCATCTAATTCGTTCGGATCATACATCGTGGCGATGTGATGATCGAATAAATCGCATCAGATGATAACTTTGCAAGTCCACTGACGAAAGCTGTTTCTCAGCAGAAGTTTGAGCGACCCGTACATAGTTCAAGTGTAGGACACTTGAGTGATTGGCTATAGGCCAAGTGGGAGATTGTTGGAAAATTATGACCCATAGCAGCACTATTTGTACAGAACATTGTGTTGTTGTATAAATTAACTATGTGACAAAGGAAATTGCTCTTTTATCATTTGTAATTGGATTACCGAGATATATAAATGATAAAGACCATATGATTAGTTCCAGATTAATAAGATATGAGACAGTATTAATCCATTAAGTTTTAATCATTAAAACATCCCTAGTCGTAGTATTATCGAGATTGGACATCGATAATGCGGAATAGACTAGTATTGCACTTGTGCGCGTTGTGGGAGCATAACGGCATAGTTCTCATATATTGGGGTATTGAATACTCATGCAAGTGTAATAGGAGGTTGTGTTTACCGATGGTACGGAAACAACTTCGATCTAGATAGACCTCTCGGAATTCCATTGGTAGTATGACTATGTGTCTATGGAAGTCTGAATCAGGGTAGGTGTATTTGGTCTTAACCTGAGACTTGCATCGCTAATACTTGCGACAATTAATATACTTTGGTTTTGGTCGTCCAGGGCTTTAACAGGTTCTGTGTACGCCTCTTCTGGGTATATTGAGAATCGTAGTGTATTGGGTGTGATGTCAAGATGGAAGTATCACTTCAGTCATATGGAGATGATGATCACGCAGGATACGGAACTAGTACTCTTTATTACTGCAGTCATCGGGATAATTTGACTAGGTCATGATTATCAAATTATAGAGACTAGTTACCAGAGATCCGATATATGCTTCGTACGGGTCAGACACAATTACAGCCCCAGGCCTTGCATCTGACATCCGATACTGGATCGCAATACGCAATACTAAGTATACTACGCCTGATACAGATTACATATTCCTTTAAGAATAATTCTGGAGAATTGGGTAGGCACGGTGTTTTGCTAGAAGCCAACCATGTCTTGTAAATCGGTAAAAACGTAGTACTAGGTACGTACGTGTTCGGATAGTCCGACGACCGGATTTACTGCCAACAAATCCAGGGATCTCATGGGCCGCTTCCCGAAGATTCACCGATGACGTATGACTCGGACATAGTTAATCTGGGATTAATTATAAGAGAGAGAAAATTAATCTGGGATTAATTACGAAGATATTTTATCTGGGATAAAATACAATTTAAAGAGAGAGAACGATTAATTTGGAATTAATCGATAAAATAATATATTCGATATATTAAATGAAAATAGATTTCGACGCGGAATTAAAATTAGATTTTAATTCGGGCGAACGAGTTTATTTAGAATTAATTCGCTAGCGACGTGAATAGTAATTTTGCTAGGCATAATTATTTAATTAAATTTGATTTAATTACGTCGCAACGGAAAATTCGTTAATTCGGAATTAGCGAACCCGAGCCCGGGAGTGTTTGCGGGCCCACTCGCATTTTTAATCACGTGGGGCCCACAAGTCACATCACGCATCACATCATTAGTCATTCTTGTGATGGAAGTCACATCAACTTTGAGTGATGTGATGCTTGTCACTTTTGTGATTGATGGGAGTTGTTGAAAGGCTTTAATGCCTTGTACCAATTTTTGGAAAATGGAAAATGGTATTTGATTTTTTGAAAATCATATACACAACACAATTCTTTTTCTTCTCTCTCTCTCAAGAACCGAAAATGGCTCTCTCCTTCTCCATCTCTTGTTTTGCCGAGAACACAATAAGGAAGAACAAGGAAATTTTGTGGCAAAATTTCCAAAGCTAGCACTTAAAGGAGTCTCACAAAGGTGATAGGGAAACCCATTCATGAGCATGGAATCCATTCACAAAGCTTGGAGCTTGGAGCACACAATGGAGGCTTGGCCGAATACATCAACCATGGAGGAAACGTTTTTGTATTCATCGCATCCAAAAGCCGATCAAAGTGAGTATTTCCGCAACTTTACTTTGATGTATTCGCACTTTTCATCGCTTAATTTGATCTTGGTTTGACCTAGAAAACCCAACAATTAATTTATTCGGTATTTTGAAAAAAAATTAAAATATGATTTCGCCCGACCCGCGCTTCTGCTGCGCCCTATCGCCCAAACCCCAACATATAGTTTAAGCAAAATTATACATATAGTTAAGCTCATCTTAAGAACCTTGCTTCTAAGTCATTAGCAAATTGAGAAGGATTCCAAAAAATCTACCCATAATTAACCTCATTAGTACAAAATCCATTCAGTAGATTACACTAGTAAGCAAGAGGTACATGAAGAATTCGACCTTGCAGTATGAAGTGCTAAGCCCCATAGATAGTCATAAAAGTGAGAACTTGACATAACAGAGCTAATAAGCAATTGAAGCTTAGTGAGGAAATAGAGAGTTAAATAGTTAAGTTATGGAGATGAATATTAGTTTATGATGGGTAAGCAGCGAGAATATACAATAGATTATTCTTTTATACACTTGCATCAAAATGAAATCATTACATGCAGAAGGCTTAACCATGGAAGACGCTAGTATTTCGAGAGAAGTTTGAAAGCACCTGTTAGGAAGAACCAGATGGAGACAATTAAGGTTGGACGTAGCTAGAAATTGAAGAATGAGATTTTTGTAAGGCATAACAATAGTTATAACTTGACAGTAGTATTAAGTATCCAGCAGAACTCTTACGAAACAAATATTAGAATAAGAAGAACAGTATTGCATACTTATTAGCTAAAGAATGAACGATCAGGTTGACGAAAATCTTGGTTGCTAATTCATAGTGAACCTAGGTAATGTGAAATACTTTACAGTAAAATAAGAGTTTATATAGACAAAAATATAGTACAATTTTATTTATAACCTCCAAGACACATCATTCAATCCAGTATGATAATTCTATTATCCTAGGATATGACGACAACATGTGGAAAGTCGTCGGGAAGTTGTGCATATAATGGATGAAGCGAAATGGAGTATAAGTATGTAAACGATTAACGGTTGGTGGCTTAAGAAATAGCATGTGAACCATGTGATTTGCGATAACATGACCAGTACCGGGAATTTCAAGCCTAGACATACTCCAGAATTCCAGTTTTAAAGAGGATTCAATGACGAATCTTATTTAAGAGGGGGAGAATTTGTAACATCCGGCGACCACGGTGACTTGTACGTTACCAGAGCATGAAGACTATTATAGTTCGGAGGCATAATACTTGATATAAATTATGTTCGAGCAAGTATGTGCTCATAAAATGGAATTTGGGACATTCGATAAAATCCTTGAAATTTCTACGCGGAACTTAGCTTGCTTCCCATCCCAAACAGCCTTTAGTAATTGGGCCGTATTTTTCCATACGATCTTTGACTTTTATGAAATTTATATCGTCGTGAGGCTGAGACCAAGACCTACAACTTTCATGTTGAACATGTTTCCAAATTCGAACCATAAATGGGTCAAAAATCACAAATTCTGCGGCTACTATAGTAACTTCGAGAATAACTAGACTTGGAGTGATGTGGCTCAATCATAGCCACCCATTTTCATGATTAAAATCAGCCCTTTTTTTGCTTATAAAAAGGATATTATTCATTCATCTTCCTTAAGGCCAAAAACGTGTATACCTAAGGAGAGATCTTCAAATTTTCTTCTTCCTCCTCAAGCTATTGTAGGTGCAACTAATGATGATTCTCAAGTTTCTAGCACATAAAGTAAGCTTCTAACTCCCTTTTTTTCTTTATTTATCAATTTTGGACAAGGTAATTATAGCCCTAATTCGCAGAATAGAAACCCTAGAAGTTGAAATTGCTTATTTGACCTTGATTAAGTTGTTTTCAAGCATTTTGGAGAGTATCATGGTAGCATTAACATGAATTGAAGTCTTGTGTGTATAAATGTGTTGGAATTTTATGATTTGTGTCCTAATGGAACTAGACAATGGTTAGAGTTTGAGTTGATGATATAATATGAGTTTTAACTAATGTTGAGGTTTAAAGAATTACATTGTGATGATGTTGGAGTGTTGGAGTTAGGTTGCCTTAATACTATGTCTTTGAATGGAGTAGATTAGCCCTAGATTTGGGCTAGCGTCGCGACGCGTGATGATCAGAGCCTCGATTTTGAATTAATGAGCGTTTTGATGCCAAAAGGTCTGCGTCTCGACGTGAGGCCAAATTCCTAAAATCGATTTAGCCTTTCCAATTCCAACTTAGGATGTTAAGGGCCATCCTTAGGGTTTCGTATCGACTCTTTTATACATAATTTTTCATGTCACAAGAATAATATGTCGTGTAGTAACAATAGTTCCAAGCATATTCCTCGACTTGTGTTCTGCAGGAACCACAATTTCCTTCAGCAAGAGAGTAATGCCATCCAGATTTTAAAACAACGAGTGGGCACTTTTTTCTTAAGTTTATTTTACATTATGATTGTTTTAAATATCAGACTTACTTTTCCATATTTAGGGCGATAACCAAGTTTATTGACTAAGCATGTTTCGAGAAACGGTTTAGAAAAGAAATGTTTTCAGAGGATGACTTTATGTTTTCGAGGCATGAGGGAAAAACCCATATAAGTACATAACTTAACTCAGACATGGAATTGACGGAATCTGATATCGTGTGCACACGCAGTTCAAGACTAAGGATGACAAATGCCCTTAGATCCTAGATTCAGAGCCTGGAGGGTAGCATAGATCCACACTCTCGGTTCTAGTTCAGTGGCTTGGGGGACGGTGATACTTAACGCCCCAAGACCACTAGTTTCAGGGATAGGTAGTGGCATGGTTTGGGGGAAAACGATATGTAACGCCCTAATGTCATGTATTTGCACTTCTGGCTCTAGTTAGGCGTATGGGGGGACGGCGATACGTAACACCCCGATGCGTCAGATTTTTCAGAGATAGATTCCAGTGACAAGTTTTTAGAAGAAAATGTTTTTAGAGATACAGTTTTTAGAAATGCAAGTTTTATAAAAGAGTTTTAGCAAAAAATATGGTCTTATAGAAAGACTTAGAGTTTTACAGACAGAAAAGCTTTTTCAGAAAAGTCTTACAGAAAGTTGTGTTTTCAGATAAGAAAAGAGTTTTCATAAAAGCACATTAGTTTTGTTTTAAGCATCCACTCACTTAGATTGTTTAAACGATCTAACCCCCTCACTCCCAGTTTCTTTATTTTGCAGGTTACTTGGAGGACGAGCTCGGGAGGATGGATACTAATGGTAGTCACTAGGGTGTTCGGTCCACCAGGTCAAGTTAGAAATAGAGTTCAGTCAAGTTAAGTAATCCAGTTTCAGATATTTTGTATAACGGAGTTGTGTTTGAGTATTCATATATAGAGTTGTAACATACATGATATTGTATGTTCATTCGTATGTATATTATTTACGAACTATGTTGTGAATTTGGGCAATGATCCCATATTTGAAATTATATTGAGAAAAGTATCAGTATTGTTTGTAGTTAGAAAGTCAGAGGCTTATGGGGATAGTACGGCCTATTCCCTGTCGGTAGCATCTCCCGAATTGGGGATGTTACAGTTTTGTCATAATCATCGTGACTTTCAAATCCCGAAGTTGTGTACATTCGTGTGAGTTGGCGGGCAATAGGAATAGGGGAGGAAGACCCCGAGTCCGACATTCTTGTCATATCAGGGCCCAAGATGGAAGGTTAGTCCACAGTTAGAATTATTTATGGTTAGTGGAGTTTACACTAAAATTAGGGTCACTGTGTCATCATCCCTACCAAATGGCTAACCTAAAAAACGCTCTAAGTGTCATAGTAATGGTAAAACAATAAATTCTAAAAAGCACAAACAAAAACAAACCCATTTTGAAAACCCAGAAACAACATTCCCATACCCCTAAAACCCAGAAAAAACACCTGCATATACACACCGGCAAAAAGATATATACACATAAGGCAACCTCTCCCCCATGTTTTCATTATCATCTTAGAACAAACAACAAGAGCACAAACAGTCAACATATATAAGTTATCACCATTATTGCAAGCAAAAAGAAAAAAACAAAGAGAAATAGGCAGAGGAAGACTTACTTGAGAAGACTGAAGAGTAGGCTGGGGAACTGTGAAAATGTTGAAGGTCGTAGGATTGCAAAAAGTAGAGAAGCACTGAGGATCTCTTTGGAGAAGACGAAGTGGTAAAAAAATGGATATGGAGTACAATATCCTTCAAATAGGCAGCTCAGGCTGATTTTGACTGTCAGATTGGAATGAATGCACGGGATTAGTAACACGAGTATGGGAGATCTCAGCCATTGAATTCAAATGATAGGTCGGGATTGAAGCTATTGTTTGGGTGGGACACATCTGTCCTTGGTTTTTGACGTACAAGCCATAAGAGCATGACACTTGGCATCTAGGGGAACAAATCAAAAAGAAGCCATAGAGAGATGTGATGGGCATTCAGGAATGCCATAAGGGTTCACTGTTAGACATTATGTCCCATAGCGTCACTGTTTGTAAATGATATTGTATTATTGTACAAAATTAACTATGTGATAATGAAATTGCCTTTTGCCGTTTTGTAATTTTATTTACTTTGATATATAAATGGCAAAAGTCCATATGATTAGTACTGGATTGAGATGATATGAGACAGTATCAATCCATAAAGGTTTAATCATTAAATATCCCTAGCCGTAGTATTATCGAGACTGGACATCGATAATGCGGAATAGGCTAGTATTGCGCTTGTGCACGTTGTGAGGGCACAACGGCATAGTTCTCATATATTTAAGTATTGGATACTTATGCAAGTGCGATAGGAGGTTGTGTTTTACCGATGGTACGGAAAACAGCTTCGCTCTGGATAGACCCCGCGGAATCCCATTGGTAGTATGTCTATGTGTCTATGGGAGGCCGCATCAGGGTAGGTGTATATGGTCTTAACCTGAGACTTACATCGCTAGTACTTGCGACAATCGGTAAACTTTGGTTTTGGTGGTTGGGGACCTTAACCGGTTCTGTGTACACCTCTTCTGGGTTTATCGAGAAGCGTAGTGTACTGGATGTGATGTCAAGATGGAAGTATCGCTTCAGACATATGGAGGCGATGATCACGCAGGACAAACTAGTACTCTATAAAAGGTTGCAACCGTCGGGACAATATGACCAGGTCAGGATTGTCCGATTTAAAGAGACTAGTTGCTTGATGTCCGATATATGTTTCGTACGGGGCAGACACATCTCCAGCCCAGGCCTAGCATGTGATCATCCGATACTGGATCGATGTACGCAATACTACGGTATACTACGCCTGATACAGATCTTATATTCCTATAAGAATATTTCTGGAGAATTGGGTAGGCATGGCGCTTTGCTAGAAGCCAACCTTGTCTTGTAAATCGGTAAAGACGTAGTACGAGGTACGTACGTGTTCGGATTATCCGACGACCGTATTTACTGCCAAAATATCCGGAGATCTCTTGGGTCGCTTCCTGAAGATTCACCTATGATATTTGATTCGAACTTAATTAATCTTGGATTAATTGCGGAGAAACTTTATCTCGGATAAAGTGCCTTATTCAGAGAGAGAGAACGATTAATTTGGAATTAATCGATAAAATTATTATATTCGATATAATAATCGAAATTCGATTTCGACGCGAAATTAAAATTAGATTTTAATTCGGGCATACGAGTTAATTTAGAATTAATTCGTAAGCGACGTAAATAATAATTTCGCTAGGAGCGATTATTTATTTAAATCCGATTTAATTAACGTCGCGACGCTAGCTCGGTATTTCGGAAATATCGAACCCGAACGCGTGAGTGGACGTGGGCCCACTTTCATTTGGAAACGTGTGGGGCCCACATGACACTTGTCATTATATGCATTATTTTATTGATAAGGCATTGCATGTTAATAGTGTACAAAACACTCTAAGGCATTGCATGGTGATAGTGTGCATTTCACTCAAAGGCTTTGCATGGAGTTTGAGTGTTTGACACTCTAAGCCATTGCATGGTTTATGTCATAGATTTATTATTAATTTAATAAATTATAACATAAATATAAATTGATTTTTGGTAATACAAAATTATTAATCAAGACATTACACAAAAACTCTCTCTTCTCTCTCAAATTGCCGTGAACTCCATTGACAGGGCAAGGAAGATTTGATCTTCCATTTCTCCATTTTTGCTAGCACAAGCAAGGGATCAAAAGAGGTGATAGGGAAACCATCAAAGAGCTTGGAATACAATAGCTTGGAGCTTCAAGTCTTCTTCCTCCTCTTGGCCGAATCCTCCACCACTTGGAGCTTCTACCATTTGATCATCTACTTCATCACAAGGCATTGTAAGTATGATTCCGCCATATTTCATGTCATATATATTCTTTATAGTATTTCACATGCTTAATCTTTGTTTGGGACATATTATAGAAACCAACAATGGTATCATTGAGCTAGGTTTAAGCATGAAATACTTTAGGTTAAAATTTGTGAAAAATTGATTGAAGCATGTTCTTGTGAAATTTGATGAATGAGTATGCTTAGATGTATGTTAAATGACATTATATGAATCAATTTTATGAAAAATGCATTGGATGATTTTTCCCCAAAATTTTGACCTTGGCCGAATGGGTGTGATAAATTGATTGAAGCATGTTCTTGTGAAATTTGATGAATAAGTATGCTTGCATGTATATAGAATGATATTACATGGAATCAATTTTATGAAAAATGCATTGGATGATTTTTCCCCAATATCTTCACCTTGGCCGAATGGCATGATGAAATTGATATAAGCATGTTCTTATGAAATTTGATTAATAAGTATGCTTGCATGTGTATAACATGATGTTATATGGAATCAATTTTATGAAAAATGCATTGGATGATTTTTCCCCTAATCCATGCCTTGGCCGAATGTGTTGCTACTTGGAGTGGATTGAAATTTTGTGTTTAAGATCATTAGATGACTTAGAACGTGTACGGGACGTAGATTAGTAATTCAATCGGATTGAAAAACAAATCGACACAAAAAAAACTCACCTTGGCCGAATGTACAAGGACATGAAATGGAGTTGATTTTTGATAAAATTAATGTTGGACATTTAATTTGATAAATACATGATTAATAAATTAAATGGGTATTTTTGAAATATTTGGTTTAATATATTAATCTTGGTATTACACTTTAATTAATTGACTTTAATGTTTGGAATATTAAAATTTAATTAATGGGCTTTAATAATTTAATTGGGCCTTATGGGCTTAAAATTGGTTTTATGGCACTTAAGGGTGATTCCTTATTTGGGCTTGGCAATTGGGTTTGACCCAAATTGACCAAAGCCCAAGCCTTAATAAATCAATTCTAAGCCCATTTGACTTGAATTAAATTCAACATTGGATGTTAGTTGGGCTTTGAGACCCAATAGGATTAGATTTAGAATCTAAGTCTTTAAAGCAAATTAAAAGTGTAAACATTTAATTTGGAATTAAATAAATGAATTAGTATTGAATACGAATTAAATAAGATTTAATAAGTAGTTCGATATAATTCGCGAATTCGTACCTTATGTACTTATTCTCAATCGAGTTGGACTCGCACAAAATCAAACCGTTGTTTGAACATTGGATGATCACTTTAACAAAGACTAATTAATTGGATTAGATTGGTTGTAAAAGCATGTCTTGTTTGAATATATATGTATGTGATGAATGAATAGTGTATATCGGATGGATATTAGAAGGGAAAGGGTAATTTTAGAAATTATTGTATATTTGGAATTTATAAATTGGACCTGCGTGTCCAGCCTTATCTCTTTATCTCTTTGTATTCTCTTCTCACCTAATTCCCCTCAATGTAAATGAGGTTCTCTCTTATTGTATTATGTAATTGGTAGTTGTAGAATAGTGCTAGCGGGGAGAGGAAAGGGAGTGATTTGTTCTAGGAACAAGTTGTTTAAATATCCATCCGCATATCACTATTACTTTACTTTACGCGCTTTATGATGTTTTAGAAGCATGCTTAAGGGTGTATGATGATGAGACCTAACAAAGATAAATAAATTGGTTGCCAATTACGCGAAAAATCCCTCAAACATATTAAGCGATTTCCTTCCATTGAATGATTCTTGTCAAGATCCGAAATTGGCATTGGTTTGTTGGCCAAAGTCAAGACCTTTGTCAATTGAGGATGTGTTTGAATCATGAGAATTTTGTTCCACATCGGTGTCTGTCCAAGTTGTGATTTGTTGGCCAAAGTCAAGATCACTTCTTGTCCATCGACATTGATTACGAAATTTTCCTTGTCAATGGGTCCCGCTTAACTGGAATCATTAGGTTTGTTGTGCCAAAGCCAAGGCTTAGTTGATTCAGAGGAAATGGTTAGGAAAATGTATTGGATACATTGACATATGTATTAGATATATGTTTCGGACTTGGATGTCCACCTAACCGGATCTAGGAATTGGATGGGATCCAATTGATCTTCGAGATCTACCTAGTTAAATATCATACAACTTGTTGGCCAAAGTCAAGGTTGTGTGTTATTTAACGGGATCCTAGCCCACTAGGAAATTAGATTTCCCGAGTTGTCTACAGAGGGTTAGAAACTTGAAGAAAATAGTGGGAGGCTATTATTGAATTTGCAATCTCGTTCAGATAATTAGCCTTACTCGTCTTTCAAAATTATTTCGTCAATATTTTATTTGATTAGTTGGACTAATATATTGTTATTTTACTTGTAACAGTTTGACTGTACCCATAACATCGTTGACTTTATAGTTGGACTATAGTTGTCAAGATGACTGGCAAAGGTAATATCCGCGACATAATCATGGGCGATAATGTCTTCAAAGGGACAAACTTTGCCGACTGGGAAATGAACCTCAAGATAGTGCTTGGGGCTGAGAGGGTACTGTATACTATTCAGAGGCCTCTCCCGCCTAAACCCACTGAGCCACTGGAGCTAGAGTTATGGAAGACTCATAGTGACGATTGTGACCAAGCTCAGTCAGTTATGCTAGCTGCAATGACCCAGCATTTCAGACGCCAAAACAGGGACTTGGATCCCTATAACATGATGGCAAGATTGCGTGATCTTCACCGCACTAACAAGCGGATGAAGAGGTACGAGCTAGTAAGGAAACTCTTCCGCTCCCGGATGACAGATGGCGCATCAGTTGAGGCCCACGGGACTCAAATGATCGCTGACATAGATGAGTTAGCCAATATGGGCATTGTCTTGGAGGCAGAGCTGACGATTGATATGATATTACAATCGCTGCCCGATACTTGGAAACAAATCATCGTCAACTATAAGTTGATGGATACTGACGACACTCTTGGAGAGTTGTTGTCCGTGCTGAAGGAGTCCGAAAGGGAACTCCTAAAGGGGAGCAAGCGCGAGGCGCATTATGCATCGACCTCTCATGCGCCAAAGGCTAGGCCCATGGCAATTGGAGGTGCGAGGAAGAGGAAGTTCAAAAGAAGGGCAAAGGCAAGTTGACAGTGGCTTCTAGGAAGCCAAAGGACAAATCTCGCGACATCTGCCTTAACTGCGGCAAAGGGGTCACTGGAAACGTGACTGCCAAATAAACATTGTGCAGAAGGAGGATATCAAGGGTGGCAAGGCTACCGCCTCTGGTATGTTTGTTATTGAGATAAATATGAATACTTCTAGTTTTAAAAATTGGATTTTTGATTCTGGTTGTGGTGCTCATATTTGTACTGATGTGCAGGATCTGCATGATAGCAGGATGCTGGCGACAGGGGAGATGGATCTACGGGTCGGAAACGGAACACCAGTTGCTGTTTTGGCCGTAGGGACTTTTGTTTTAGAACTGCCCTCAGGGCATGTACTTAAACTTTTAAACTGTTATTTTGTACCTAGTTTAACTAGGAATATTATATCTGTATCCTTGTTAACCCAGCAGGGTTACACTTTTGTATTTAGAAACACTGGGTGTTATTTATATAAAAATGATGCAGAAATTTGCACAGCTGTTGCAAATAACGGTCTTTATATTTTGAATATAAATGAATCTCCTAAAATGACAAACAAAAGGCTCAAAAGGAGTAATCTAAAAGATGAAGCTTATATGTGGCATTGTCGTCTAGGACACATTAACAAGACTCGCATATCCACACTTTCGAAGAGTGGGTACTTGGACGAATTTGATCTCAATTCATATGACGTCTGCGAATCTTGTCTTTTAGGCAAAATGCCTAAATCACCTTTTAGCGGTAAAGGTGAACGTGCCACAGAACTGTTAGCTCTCGTTCATACTGACGTATGCGGGCCCATGTCTAGCCAGGCTAGAGGTGGATTTCACTACTTCGTAACCTTTACAGATGATGCATCTCGTTACGGTTATGTGTATCTTATGAGACACAAGTCGGAAACTTTTGAGAAATTCAAAGAGTTTCGACACGAAGTGGAGAAACAAACAGGGAAGAGTATTAAGACATTACGGTCAGACCGTGGTGGCGAATACTTGAGTTATGAGTTTCAAGATTACTTGAAAGAATATGGTATTCTTTCACAGTGGACTCCTCCTGGAACACCGCAATTAAACGGTGTGTCCGAACGGAGAAACCGCACCTTGTTGGACATGGTGAGGTCAATGATGAGTCGCACTGAGCTACCAATATCCTTCTGGGGATACGCATTAAACAGTGCTATACTTATTTTGAATAAGGTACCGTCGAAGTCTGTTGAACAGACTCCATATGAGATATGGACAGGAAGGAAACCAGGTTTCTCTTTCCTAAAGATTTGGGGATGCTGGGCATATGTTAAACGTTTGGAAGGTACCAAACTTGAACCCAAATCTGATAAATGCCTTTTCGTAGGATATCCTAGGGAAACCAAAGGATATTACTTCTATTACCCACAAGAGAACAAAGTATTTGTTGCTCTACATGCGGTTTTCCTTGAGAAGGAATTCCTAAATGCAGTGGTAAGTGGGAGGAAAGTAGAACTCGATGAAGATCGTAGTGATACTGTTCCTGGCAATGAATCAACGACGGAACAAGAACAGACCGTCCGGGATGAGTCTGTACCACAAACTTCACATACACAAGGACCGCGTAGGTCGGAGAGAGTCAGAACAGTACCTGAGAGGTATGGGTTCCTGATCTCACCTCATATAGATATTAATCTTATTGAGGATAATGAGCCGGCTACGTATGAGGAAGCGATACAAAATATCGATTCCGCTTTATGGCAAGAAGCCATGAAGTCCGAGATGGATTCCATGTACGCCAACCAAGTTTGGACACTGGTTGATGCACCAGAAGGCGTAAAGCCTATTGGATGCAGATGGATCTTCAAGAAGAAGACCGACATGGATGGCAACGTACAAACGTACAAAGCTAGGCTTGTAGCGAAGGGGTATCGTCAACAATACGGTATTGATTATGACGAGACCTTCTCACCCGTTGCCATGATTAAATCCATTCGGATAATGCTTGCAATAGCTGCATATTTCGACTTCGAGATATGGCAGATGGACGTTAAAACCGCTTTCCTTAACGGAAACCTTTTGGAGGATGTTTATATGCAACAGCCTGACGGTTTTATCGTGCCAAGACTTGCAAACAAGGTTTGTAAGTTAAATCGATCCATTTATGGATTGAAGCAAGCATCACGGTCATGGAATCAACGTTTTGATGAGATCATAAAAGAATATGATTTCGTGCAAAACGCAGATGACCCTTGTGTATACAAGAAGGTTAGTGGGAGAGCACTTACTTTTATTGTCCTTTATGTCGACGACGTATTGCTTATAGGCAATGACATTCCCATGCTAACGTCGGTGAAAGCTTGGCTTTCATTAAAATTCTCCATGAAAGATCTGGGAGAAGCAGCCTTTATTCTTGGAATAAAGATCTACCGGGATAGATCTAGAAAGCTGCTTGGACTCTCCCAGAGTACATACATTGATAAAGTGTTGAAGCGATTCAACATGGAACAATCCAAGAAGGGATTGGTTCCAATGATACGTGGTACCTCTCTGTCTAAGGACATGTGTCCTAAGACTCAGGAAGAGAGAGACAACATGAGTCGGATACCGTTCGCCTCGGCAGTCGGATCGATCATGTATGCCATGATATGTACACGACCTGATGTCTCATATGCTTTGAGCATGTGCAGTCGCTATCAGGCCGATCCAGGTGAAGGTCACTGGATAGCAGTTAAGAATATCCTTAAATATCTTAAACGAACTAAGGATGCTTTCTTAATTTATGGAGGTGGAGAACTTGCGGTATCTGGGTATACCGATGCAAGTTTCCAAACCGACAAGGATGACTACAGGTCACAATCCGGGTACATTTTTTGTTTGAATAACGGAGCAGTGAGCTGGAAATCTTCCAAGCAAGATACTGTTGCCGATTCAACAACAGAAGCGGAGTACATCGCTGCATCTGAAGCAGCAAAGGAGGCAGTTTGGATCCGAAAGTTCCTAATCGGATTAGGAGTAGTTCCGTTAGCAGCAGAGCCCGTTCCATTGTATTGTGACAATAACGGGGCTATAGCACAGGCTAAGGAACCAAGGTCTCATCAACGGTCCAAGCATGTTCTTCGACGTTACCATCTGATTCGGGAGATTATACATCGTGGCGATGTAAAAGTCGAGAAGGTCACATCAGATGATAACATTGCAGACCCGCTGACGAAGGCTGTTCTCAGCAAGTTTTTGAACGACACATACATAGTTCGGGTATTAGATGCTTGAGTGACTGGCTATAGGCCAAGTGGGAGATTGTTAGACATTATGTCCCATAGCGTCACTGTTTGTAAATGATATTGTATTATTGTACAAAATTAACTATGTGATAATGAAATTGCCTTTTGCCGTTTTGTAATTTTATTTACTTTGATATAAAATGGCGAAAGTCCATATGATTAGTACGGACTGGATTGAGATGATGAGACAGTATCAATCCATAAAGGTTTAATCATTAAATATCCCTAGCCGTAGTATTATCGAGACTGGACATCGATAATGCGGAATAGACTAGTATTGCGCTTGTGCACGTTGTGAGGGCACAACGGCATAGTTCTCATATATTTAAGTATTGGATACTTATGCAAGTGCGATAGGAGGTTGTGTTTTACCGATGGTACGGAAAACAGCTTCGCTCTGGATAGACCCCGCGGAATCCCATTGGTAGTATGTCTATGTGTCTATGGGAGGCCGCATCAGGGTAGGTGTATATGGTCTTAACCTGAGACTTACATCGCTAGTACTTGCGACAATCGGTAAACTTTGGTTTTGGTGGTTGGGGACCTTAACCGGTTCTGTGTACACCTCTTCTGGGTTTATCGAGAATCGTAGTGTACTGGATGTGATGTCAAGATGGAAGTATCGCTTCAGACATATGGAGGCGATGATCACGCAGGGCACAGAACTAGTACTCTATAAAAGGTTGCAACCGTCGGGACAATATGACCAGGTCAGGATTGTCCGATTTAAAGAGACTAGTTGCTTGATGTCCGATATATGTTTCGTACGGGGCAGACACATCTCCAGCCCAGGCCTAGCATGTGATCATCCGATACTGGATCGATGTACGCAATACTACGGTATACTACGCCTGATACAGATCTTATATTCCTATAAGAATATTTCTGGAGAATTGGGTAGGCATGGCGCTTTGCTAGAAGCCAACCTTGTCTTGTAATCGGTAAAGACGTAGTACGAGGTACGTACGTGTTCGGATTATCCGACGACCGTATTTACTGCCAAAATATCCGGAGATCTCTTGGGTCGCTTCCTGAAGATTCACCTATGATATTTGATTCGAACTTAATTAATCTTGGATTAATTGCGGAGAAACTTTATCTCGGATAAAGTGCCTTATTTAGAGAGAGAGAACGATTAATTTGGAATTAATCGATAAAATTATTATATTCGATATAATAATCGAAATTCGATTTCGACGCGAAATTAAAATTAGATTTTAATTCGGGCATACGAGTTAATTTAGAATTAATTCGTAAGCGACGTAAATAATAATTTCGCTAGGAGCGATTATTTATTTAAATCCGATTTAATTAACGTCGCGACGCTAGCTCGGTATTTCGGAAATATCGAACCCGAACGCGTGAGTGGACGTGGGCCCACTTTCATTGGGAAACGTGTGGGGCCCACATGACACTTGTCATTATATGCATTTTTATGATAAGGCATTGCATGTTAATAGTGTACAAAACACTCTAAGGCATTGCATGGTGATAGTGTGCATTTCACTCAAAGGCTTTGCATGGAGTTTGAGTGTTTGACACTCTAAGCCATTGCATGGTTTATGTCATAGATTTATTATTAATTTAATAAATTATAACATAAATATAAATTGATTTTTGGTAATACAAAATTAATTAATCAAGACTTACACAAAAACTCTCTCTTCTCTCTCAAATGCCGTGAACTCCATTGACAAGGGCAAGGAAGATTTGATCTTCCATTTCTCCATTTTTGCTAGCACAAGCAAGGGATCAAAAGAGGTGATAGGGAAACCATCAAAGAGCTTGGAATACAATAGCTTGGAGCTTCAAGTCTTCTTCCTCCTCTTGGCCGAATCCTCCACCACTTGGAGCTTCTATCTACCATTTGATCATCTACTTCATCACAAGGCATTGTAAGTATGATTCCGCCATATTTCATGTTCATATATATTCTTTATAGTATTTCACATGCTTAATCTTTTTGGGACATATTATAGAAACCAACATTCCAACTTCCTAGAGCGGTTTAGAAGAACTTAGAAAAACCTTCGACTGGCGCGAAAGCAATCATCAAAAGAAAAAAGGACTTTTGGTGACACACATGCTTCATGAACCTGGGGACGTGGTAGTGGTTTGATATTCACATGTTAAGACCTAGGACGTAGACGCCATATACATATTATTGAAGTTCCCAACATCAACTCACAACTCGGTGATACCGAGAACTATAAGACATATATTAATGGTGATTTTCAGCCCCGAATAGCTCATGTCTTATGAGTTGAGAGATCTGATAATTGCTTGAGCCAGGTAAAGAAAGGCACCCTATAGAATTTTGCATGATAAGGCCGAGTTTGATATATGGACCTGACCTTATAGAAAAAAGCATTAGATTCGACAGCATTGTGAAGACCATTCCTAGGCCGTCATGTGATATGTTTTATGCTTGTGACAATGGGAATGAGTTTTGGAGTGAGATAACTGAGGCATAGTCACATACACCCTGAAGAAACTTTACTAGTAACAAAGGAACACAGGAAGCTCACAAGCGTACGAACACTTATCAAGAATGTTCAGGAATTGTAAAGAAAAAGTTAGGGAAATGAAAGAATCTCTCTCAACCTGACCTGGTAAAGAAGATAGGAAGAAGATCCAGCGATAATCACCTCGGCCTGCTGACTCGAGGACCAAGGTGGGTGTAGGCACTGCATTTTTTCACGTAAGTCCCGATGATAAGCCTCGTACGGAGGCACTACCTTTTAAGTCGCGGGAAACAGACGACGGAAGGAAAAGTCAAGAATTGACATCTCGTTGGATTTAATTCGCTTATTTAGCTTCAGGTTTGCTCGCCGAATCTCCGTTTCAAAATTATCCTCCGCCTAAAACCTCCGCAACTCATAACACAACAAACCAAAACCCTATTCTCTCTTCCTTGCTCACTCTCGGCCAACACATAAATTAAACACTCCTCACAAATTTGCCCCTTAGCCATACACTCACACCATGCGACCCTAAAATAATGAAACCATCTGGCCCTTAAGTCAACAACTAAGACCAAGCACCCTAGCTCATCCACATTGCCACACCCTGCACACATTGACACCTCATACACCACTTAACAACAATAAACCAAGCAACCTAAAGCCACCCCACCTGAACAACAAACACAAAGTAACTCACCTCTTCATGCTACCCACGTGACCAGCCATACAAATTCAACAAAGCCCCTAATTCACGCCCAAGACAAAGCCACCAATTCATGCAAAAATTCAGCCACCAATTCATGCATAATGACCTCAACCATCTCCTATATAAAGACACCAAAACCACTCACACGAGGAGGCACCAAGACTCCCCTCTTCTCATAGGAAACTCACGCCCAAACTGCCAGCAACTCACCCCTCTCTGACGCCCAAATTGCATTGAAGAATCACCCCCACTCACGCCTAAATTGCCTTGAAGAATCAGCCCCACTCACGCCTAAATTGCCCTGAAGATTCAGCCCCACTCACATCCCAAAACTGCCAGTGAATAACCCCCAAACTCACGCCATAAACACACCAACTCAGCCCCTCATTGTAGCCCTTAAACACGCCAACACACCCCCTATACAACAGCCCTTAAATTCACCGAAACTTCCCCTCACTGCAGCTCAAACAGCAACCAAAAAACTACACTCAAACAGCCCCCCTAACTACCGAAAAACAACCACCAAAGTAACCCCCAAAGTGCCAAAAAACTGCAACCCCTTCACTCCTTTTTGTCCCACATTGATTAGGAAACTACCCACCTTAATTGCCTTCAACTCCCACACACAAACTCACACCATTGCCTTCATCAGCCCTCACGCCGCAAGCCATCACCCTGCACACACTACTCACGTAACATCAGCCTGCCTTCACGCTAAAACCCCCTCACATACAGCCCTCAATTCAACGCTACAAGCCCCTGCAAACACAGCCCCTAATTCACTATGAACCCCTCACAGACTACCTATTCACGCACACAAACTGCCATTGTTCACGCACACAGCACCTACCAAAAATAACTCCAAAACACTACACCATAAATCCACAAGAAAACTGTCCAGAAAATCGCAACCCCATTACCGCAAAATTGTCTAAAAATCTATCTCGTTACCACCAAAAATTCTAGACTAAACAACCGCAAACTGTATGCTAAAACAGCCCCACTTTACCGCAAAACAGCGAGCTAAAACCGTGACCAGAAATTGCAGTGAAACGGAGTAAAAAGGCGAGCGAAACATCTAAGGAAAACAACGAACTAGTGAACCAAAGGAGTTAAGAAGTGTTAGCCCTTTCGACGGCCGTGAAACGCACTTCCAAAAGACGACACAAAAGGTTAGACCTGAGGGCACCTTCTTTATTTATTATCCTTTATTTTTATTTATTTTAGTACTTTATTTCATATGAGTATTGTAGATTAGTGCATGATGTGATTTCCGGATGAACGGAATATGTGTTCTCTCTTGTGGTATATCGGATGGAAACTCGGACGTAAATTCCGTAGCCTAATCCGAATATAACGGTAGTGCGGTTTGTACTCGGGGTACAATGCCACGTACCACTTGAGAGATACACGTATTTCGTTTTATCTAACCTTGTATTCGAGCATGATTTAGTCTATTATATTATTTAGCATGATTTAGTCTAGTATGCCATTTATTTTGAGTATGATTATGTTATTTCTTTATGCATAACTTAGTTATTTTCTTTCGCAATAGGAGTTTAATTTACGTTTGTGTTTAAGTGATTATTTATATATTCTTGGTATTTGATGATTCAACATGCTCATTGTGTGATATCGTATGTTATCGTTATGAAAATTTACTTTTAAATCATACAAACTTACATTTAAGCTGTATATGAACTTAGATGTAGATTACTTTTGCAAATGTATGTTGTGTAGACTTGGTTAAATTATTGCACAAATCTGTTCATTACAAGTGGCATAAGTAAGGGACCATTCTGAACCCAACGGTTTGAGGTCTTCCCTTGCGAGGGGTGAGTGCGGCCTTAAATCATTTTCCCGGTTCACACCAGGTGGCGACTCCATTTTATTTCTTCGTTTAGTCCCCCGCGGGCTACTCCGTACTCCCAACCGGGCCGCGAGCCCGGAACAGTGTTGCCGATTTTTGTGTTCTACTGTCTGGTGACTCCACTGGGGATAGAGAATCGGTCCCCTTGTAATGTTTGTGATTTGTGTTTTAATTAATCATGTCTACTGTGGGTTTAGGGAGTTTAATCAAAGGCATTATTAAGGCTAGGTGATGGTTTGGTGTTTTCCTTCACTCACTACCTTTCTATAAGGAAAAGCTGTGAAGGCACCTAGATAATCATTACCCGTAGCTCATTGTGACAGACTAATTTGGAGGACTTGTTGCTTATTCCTGTCACCGAGGCGATAAGAGCCTAAGAGGCTTAGGTATTTAAGAGAGTACGCTCCACCCTCCCTCTAGGGAATCTACAATAGGAAATCCATTTGACAGTTAGTCACATATCGTAACTCGTTGGCACGTACCGTAAGGTATAAAAAATGTGCGCTCACTTGGTCGTTTGAATCCTTGAGTGGGGAGTCCTAGTTGTGGACAATCCTTCGTCAGCGAGAGCCTTTGTTAACCATGAAACCTACATGTGAACCTTAGTTGTATGACCCTTAGAAATTATTTATGCTTGTGTTTAGGACCATCATCATTTTGATTCAGTTGGACCTTTTGTCAAGAGATGTGAACTTGTTGGGCCATTTAAACTGGGACAAGTTCATGTCCTTTGACAATTAGGCCAAAAGATTCTAAAATGCCAATGGGCCATTTTGTGTTTAGGCCTCTTATTATTTGAAGTTATTGAACCGTGTTATCGCAAAAGTGTAAATTTATTAAGCCTTTTCAACTGTAACAAGTTTGCACCGCGCAATAGTATGATTAAATGCTTTAAAATGATAATGGGCCAACTGGCATATAAATTTTGATAATCTTGTATATTTCATGCATCACACATGTACATACTAACATGCAGTTTGAAGAGACACCATAGATTCCCGTTGGGTTAGGGAAGAAGGAAGACTCACCAAAAGACCAATAGAAAATATGAGTGAATCCGTCAACGAGGGGTCTCGAATGGACCAGATTGAAGCTAATCTCGCCAAAATGACTGAACAACTGGAAGTTCTGACTGCTGCCATGTCTAATATAGTTGTGCCCCGTGCTGGGGGAAGTTCTGAGAATGAGAGGCGTGAAGAGCCTCCAAACAGGGTGAATGATGATACTCTCATCTTTGATGATGATATAGCTGAATATGTCGTAGAAAGAATAGCCGGGTCTCAGGCCGAGATACAGAAGCTCCGTGATTAGATGGAATCGGTTACCCAAAAACTGAAGGGGAAACATGAGGACTTATTGGATTATGAGGCGATGACCTTCGAGGAGCAGCTGCCAGCTCAATTTAAAATGCCCGATATTGCCAAATTTAATGGGAATGGGGACTCGAGGGTCCATCTGCGGCAAATATGTTCTTGATGAGTTCAGTAGACCTGTCACAGCGCCAAGTCCAGAAGATGTTTGGGATGTCACTCGATGGGGTACCTGTAGTGTGGTATCACAGCCTTGAGAAAAAGGTTATGGAAGATTGGAGGGAACTGGCGGACGCCTTTCTAAAACAGTATGTCACAGACTTGGAGATTGACTTATCACTCCATGATTTGGAAAATACCAAGCAAAAGCCGGATGAGAGCTTTAAAGACTATGTAGATCGCTGGAGAAGCTAGCTTTTGAAGATGCAGACTAGGCCCTCGGAGAAGGACAAAATCAAGATGATTATCAAGGGTACTAAGCCCTCAATCTATGCTAAGTTAAGAAGGATGACATCCATGATTGCAGATTTCCGACAGCTGAGGGAAACCGTTATGGATATTGAAGAAGAGGAAGCTGAGAATCGGAAGTTTTATAGTCTGAATAGAAGGACTGTTGGAGGACCCTCAGGTGCCAAACAAGTTTATGCTGAGGTTGCTACCATTAAGAACATACATTTTTCTAACTTGGGTAGACCCTTGTCCAAAGTGCTTGAGAAGTTGAAAAGGCAGGGACTCCTAAAGCCCTTAGAACCTAAACCACTCCCAAATCCTCCCCCACCAAACCTCAACATGAACCGTTATTTCCACTTCCACCAACAACACGGCCATGACACCGACAGCTGTGCCCGCCTTAGGCATGAAATCCAAGACCTAATTGACTCCCGCAAAATTCCTGACCCTGAGAAAGAACAGCCAAACACACACCGTAACCCCCTGCCTAACTACCACTATGTCCCCCCGCCTAACTACATGATCAACTCTGGCCTACCAGAAGACCTTGTCATTCAAACATTTGACCACCATGCCTTTTGCCTGGGGATCAGGGACAGTAACAGTGAGGATGAGATGGAATATAAGAAGAATTTCTGGGAGGACTTTTCGAGCAGTGATGAGGAAGAAGTGAAGGGGATGACCCGTAGTGGGCGCTTTTATAGTGATACAGTAGAAAAGGAGAAGGAAGTATTGACAGAAGGCCGGGAAGTGACTGAGAATATTGAGAATGCTGAGGGGGATGCAGTGCTGCGGCAGTTGAAGAGGACCCGAGCACAGGTCAGCATCTGGGAACTGTTGTGTTCATCACAGGAGCACAGGCGTGCTATGGTCGAAGCCTTGAGCAAGATAGTGGTGTCGGAAGACGCCAATCCCGCAATTTTTGTCGGATCAGTGCAGAAGGAAGCTCTGCAGATAACCTTTTCTGAGGAAGAACTCCATACTGAGGGAAGAAATCACAATAGACCTTTATTCATCAGAGCTGATGTGAGGGGCAAGAAGACATCTTGCGTGATGGTGGATGATGGCTCATCCATCAATGTGTGCCCATTGAAGATTTTGTGAAAGCTAGGTATGAAGCTGACAGATCTGAGTCCCTCTAATATAACTATCAAGGCTTATGATGACAGCAAGCGATGAGTCGAAGGCAGTTTTGTTGCAATAGTCAAAGTGGGCCGGATTGAGGATGAGGTTGAGTTCATTGTGCTTGACATACCAGCTACTTTTGCCTTGCTATTGGGGAGGCCATGGTTCCACAAACTTGGGGGGCGTGCCCTCCACTCTGCACCAGATTATTAAATTTCCGTATGGAGGAGAGATTGTCACCATCCGAGCCGAGGTAGATAATGCTGTGGCTGCTTTAGAAATACAACATTTCACAAGGTTCCAAGTGTCGGCAACTTTTGAAGAGTGGGTGGATCCTAAGGTGGCTAGGATCATGGAGAAGATGAAGTTTGAGCCAGGAAGAGGTTCAACATTGCCAAATTTTAAAGGGTAGACTACCCGGAGGGGTTTGGGATACAAGTCTGACGAGGAAAAGCTGAAGACAAAGAATAAAGGGTTGAAGCTGATAGAATGCTTTGTAAAGGCTTCAGGGTATCAGGAAGAGCCTGAACCGGTAGAGGTCAATGGGATCGTGGTGCCCAGATTTGAGATCTTTCAGGATATGATGGGTGAGAAGCCCATGATGGAAGAAGTTGCAAATGAGGAAGATAAATGGGAGGAAGAGTTGATGACACTGGAGAGCTTGACCCTTGAAGAGAATGTGGAAACTGAGGAAGACCCAGCTGTGGGAGATGAAGCATCTGTGGGAGATGAAGATGTTTATCTCTCTAATTTATTTGAATGTATTCCCGCTTCTGCTTGCAATAAAGACGTTCGTTTCGCTTACTTGTTTGAGTCTCTCAATTTGTATGACTTGAGCATATTTGACATCAACTCCACCAAAACAAACACATTCAACCTTGGTACGCCTGAAAGTCCCAAGGAGATTTTGATTGCAAGTGAAGTTACCACCGAAGTGCGGAGGAGTCTAGAAGAAATGTTAGTTAAATATGCTAAAGTGTTTGCTTGGTCCTACGAAGACATGCCCGGGGTAGACGGAAATATCGCCCAGCATACAATACCGACTGTAGGCACTGCATTTTTGCATATAAGTCCATATGATGAGTCTCATTTGGAGGCACTACCTTTTAAGTCACGGAAGTCACGAGAAATGGACGTCGGAATGGGAAATTCAGAATAAGTACGTCATCAAGTTCATTTCACAAGTTCACTATTTTCGTTCGTGATGCGTTCGTTACTTCGTTCGAACGTCAAACAGATTGCGGGCGTTCGTGCTGTGTTCGAGGAGGCGTTCGAACGGTGTCGGTAATTCTGGTTTTGCTGCTAGCCTCACACCCAAGCCCAATTAACCCACCAAAGCCCATAAAACACATCCCAATTAAATAAATCACATTCCAAATTAAATAAATCACATTCCTAATTTAATTAAATCACCTACCAATTAAATTTATCCACTTCCTAACTAAACAAAATCACATACTAAATTAAAAAGATGTCATGTCTAATTAAAATCAATCATAACCAATTAAAAATATTGTATTCCAAATCTAAACCAAATTTGTCCCCCATCAAATCCCTTGCTTTCCTTGTCCAACACCAAATCAAATCCTCCCTTTAATGCCAAATCCCTTCCTTGTGAGACAAGGTGAAGCCCTAGCCATTCTCTATATAAACAACACCTCTCCAAGGCATTCCGATCCCCTAGTGCACACCCATTACAAAAAAAGAAGAAAAGAATTTCCAACCCCTTTCCCCTAGCTCACACACATAAGATACACACAACTCACACAAATCACAACACACCAAGAGCCCTAGCCACCCACGGCAATAACAAGAAGAAAAACACAAATAATCCCCTTCATCTCCCCCACTCCACATCCGAAAACAGCAGCCCCTACACCTCCTAAAATAGCCCATACAGCAGCCCAAAAACACGCATACAGCAGCCCTAAACACACATAAAACAGCCCTCGAACCACACCATAACACCACCGAAAATCACACCCAAAACAGTAGCCAAAACATCCAAAAAACAGTAACTAAAATACAGCAGCAAAAGAGTAGCAACGGCAGCGAATCGGAGTCAAAAGCAGCAGCAAAAGACGGGGAACGACGACTCAAAATAGTAAGACAACGAACAAGAGCAGTGAACCAGTGAACCGGAAGAGTTGCGGAGCATCCACCCTTCCGACGATCGTGTACCGTACATCCGAGAGGTGATTTAAAAGGTTAGATTTGAGGGCACTTTTCTCATTAGTTTATATTCGTCTTTTTTGATTGTTTATTGAATTCCATTCGCATGAGAGTCGTTTGTGGATGCATGTTGTGGCTTGAATGAAAATGGAAAACGTGTCGCCTCTTGTGGTATATAGGATGGAAACCCAGATATAAATTTCATAGCCGATTCCAAATGGACGGTAGTATGATCTGTACTCGGGATACAACTCCACGTACCACTTGATTAAACGGCACCCTCTTTTGTTTTGTGTTGCTTTGGTTTATTTATTTTTCGTCACTTGAATTCTGCATGTTGCTTATTTATGCATTATTCAATCGAGCGCATGGGCTTAGTAAGTGGAATGAAAGATCCCCTATGGGGAGGGGTTTAAAGCCCTTTACCATGATGCTTTGCCGCGCCGGTTGACGAGTGTTCGGTTGAATGCGAGATACGTTCAATCGGGCATACTAAGTTTGATATTATTGCTTTTAATTCTTTGTATGCATGATTCAATCGAGCGCATGGGCTTAGTAAGTGGAATGAAAGATCCCCTATGGGGAGGGGTTTAAAGCCCCTTACCACAATGCTTTGCCGCGCCGGTTGATGTGTGTTCGATTGAATGCGAGATACGTTCAATCGGGCATACTAAGTTTGATATTATTGTCTTTATTTTTATATGCATTGAGATAAGCGCATGGGCTTAGTAAGTGTGATGAAAGGTCCTCTAATTGAAGAGGTTAAAATCCTTTGCCACGATGATTCGCCGCGCCTCGTATTTCGCTATTTGCTTTTTTATGTATGTATTGCATCACATTTTGTGCATCAGGTCAGTTCCCGTTCGAACGCGTTATCAAACGCTATACGAACGCGACCCTTCTGTTTTCCGTTAGAACCCGTTTTACAAACGCTACTCGAACGCGCATGTATTTTGTTTCATCAGGTCTGGATCCGTTCGAATGCGTTATCGAACGCTATACGAACGCGAACCTTCTGTTTCCCATTCGAAAGGGTTCTGATGTGTTGGGGCGTTCTGTTTCAGGGTCGGGTATCTTTTTGGAGTCTATAAGGTCCTGGATTTCATGGCGGAGTCGAGCACAGTTGTCGGTATCGTGTTCTTTTTGTTGGTGGAATTGGCAATATTGGTTTAGGTTGAGATGTGGTGGTGGAGGGTTTGGGAGTGGTTTGGTTTCTAGGGGTTTCATAAGTCCTTGTCTTTTCAATTTCTCCAATACCTTGGACAGGGGTCTACCCAAGTTGGAGAATCTCCGGTTTCGGATAGCGACAATCTCAGCAGAAACGGGCTTTGTTCCCGATGTTCCCCCAATGGGCCTCATGTTCAGACCATGGAATTTTCTATTCTCAGCCTCTTCTTCCTCAATATCCATGACAGTTTCCCTCAAATGTCGAAAATCAGTAATCATGGAGGTCATCCTCCTTTGCTTCCCATAGATGGAGGGCTTGGTGCCCTTGATGATCATTTTTATTTGGTCCTTCTCTGAGGGCCTGGTCTGCATCTTCAGGAGCTGGCTTCTCCAGCGGTCCACATACTCCTTGAAACTTTCTTCCGGTTTCTGCCTGGTGTTCTCCAGATCACGGAGTGACAGATCTATCTCCAAGTCTGTGACATACTGTTTCAGGAATGCATCACCAAATTCCCTCCAATCTTCCCTTACTTTCTTCTCAAGGCTGTGATACCATACCACCGGTGCCCCCTCAAGTGACATTCCAAACATATTTTGCACCTGTCGCTTTGTCAAACCCACGGAACTCATAACTGATACATACTGACAGAGATGAACCCTCGGATCCCCATTCCCATTGAACTTAGCCATATTCGGCATCTTGAACTGAGCAGGCAACTGTTCTTCGAAGGTCATTGCCTCATAATCTAAAAACTCTTCATGTTTACCCTTCATTTTGCGGGTAACTGTTTCAACCTGATCCCGAAGCTTCTGAAATTCTGCCTGAGACCCAATCACTCTGCCTGTTGCATACTCTGCCATGTCATCATCAAAAACAGGGATATCATCCCCCAACCCATTCGGAGGCTCCTCGTGCCTCACATTCTCAGAACTTCCCTCAGCACGGGGTACAGCCATACCAGCCACAACAGTAGTCAATGCTTGCAACTGTTCAGTAATTTTGGCGAGACCGTTTTCCAACTGATCTATCCGGGATACTTCGTTATCGGATGTATTCATATCTTTTACCGGTCTTTTAGTGAGTCTTCCCTCTTTTCTAACCCAACGGGAATCTATGATGTCTTTTAGGGTGTTAACAAGATATATGTATGCATGAGATGAATGAGATGCATGCGATACAAGGAATATATCAACTTATTAAAATTTTCACACAAATCGTCCCATCATAATTTTAGAAGCTTTTGGGCTAACTGTCATAGGAGTGAACTCGTCCCAGTTTAAATGGCCCAACAAGTTCACATCTCATGGCAATAAGTCCAACCATATCCAAATGATAATGTTCCTAAACACAAACATATAATGACCCATTGGCGTTTTGGAAGCTTTTGGCCCAATCATCATAAGATATGTTCTTGTCCCAGTTTAAATGGCCCAACAAGCCCATACCTCATGAAAAAAGGTCCGAATAGATCCAAACGACAATGTTCCTAAACACAACCATACAGAAATAATTTCTACAGAGTGGCCCATCAACATTTCAGAAGCTTTTGGCCCAATTTTCATAGGATACGAACTCGTCCCAGTTAAAATGGCCCAACAAGTTCGCATTTCTGACAAGAAGTCCAACTGCATCCAAATGAGGATGGTCCACAAGCACAAGGAAATAGTTGCTATAGGCCATACAATTCCGGTCTACGTGTGGGTTTGCGGGAGTGTAGACAAAGACACTCACTGGCGAAGGATTACCCACAACTAGGTCTCCCCACTCAAGGGTTCGAGCGACCAAGTGAGCACACCTTTTTTATACCTTACAGTACGTGTCAACGAGTTATGGTGTGTGACTGACTGTCAAATGGATTTCCCGTTGTAGATTCCCCAGAGGGAGGGTGGAGCGAGGCTCTCTTAAGTACCCTAGCCTCTTAGGCTCTTATCGCTTGGTGAAAGGAATAAACAACGATTCCTCTAAATTAGTCCATCATAATAGGCCACAGGTAAGTGATTATCTAAGTGCCTTCACAGCTTTTCCTTATAGAAAGGTAGTGAATGAGGGAAGACACCAAACCATTACCTAGCCTTAAAAGTGCCTTTGATTAAACCTCTTTTAACCCACAGTAGACACGGTTAATTAAAGCACAAATCCAAACATTACAAGAAAATATTTCGGGGCCGATTCTCTATCCCCAGTGGGGTCGCCAGACTATGGGGACACAGAAACTGGGCGACACATGTTGTTCTAAGCTCGCGGCCTAGTTGGGAGTACGGATTATCCCCCGGGGAACTAAACCGGAGAATAATGGAGTCGCCACCCGGTGTGAACCGGAAAAATGAGATTTAAGGCCGCACTCACCCCTCGCAAGGGAAGACCTCAAACCGTTGGGTTCGGAATGGTCCCTTACTTATGTCACTTGTAATGAAAGGATTTGTGCAATAATTTAGTCAAGCCTAAGTAACACATATTTCCAAAAGTATTATGCTTCTAAGTTCATATGCACGAAAATAAAACTTACACCTAAATTTGCATACATCTTACATCTAAGTCTGTATGCTCGAAAGTGAATCAAAGTAGCGACAAACATACAACTTCATAAACATATTGTATTCATGAAAGCGCAAACGCATAATAATCACACAAGCGCACATAAAAGCGAATCAAATAATGGCGAACATGTAATTTCATAAACATACCATACTTATACATACGGAAACATAAACAAATAGCCATTACATATTCATGCGTAAATAAGAGAGTCAACTAGGTACATAGTGCAAAAAAGACAATTAAGGAGGCAATTAAACATTAAAGTAAACATGTTATGATGTGATGCAAAAGAAGATAACTAATATTGACACAAACACACACGTGGGCATTTTTCCAAGTGGTACGTGGAATTGTATCCCGAGTACAGATCATACTACCGTCCGTTCGGAATCGGCTATGAAATTTATGTCCGGGTTTCCATCCTATATACCACGAGAGGCGACACATTTTTCATTTTATTCAAGGGCCACAACATACATCATTTTACAATTCATGCATTTTCTATCTATTCAAGGGCCGCAACATGCTTCACTCCACAATTATCATGCAAACGAAACTCAATAAATAATAAAAATACAACTGAAAACGGATGTGAAAAAAATACCCTCAGGTCTAACTTTTTTCGTTGACTCTCGGACTCGCGTTTCACGGTGATCGGAAGGGTGAAAGCTCCATAAATTTTCTGGTTCACTGGTTTGCATTTTTCCTTGCTGTTTCGCTGCTCAAGCTACTGTTTTGACTCAATTTCGCTGCTGTTTTGCTGCTGTATTTTGGCCACTGTTTTTGGTGTTTAGGCTACTGTTTTATGTGGTTTTAGGCTACTGTTTTTACGGTTGAAGGGCTGCTGTTTTTACGATTAAATGGCTACTGTTTTGTGTGTTTTACTCACTGTTTTGGGGATTTAGGGGCTGCAGTTCACTGGCAGTGGAGGGGGTTATTCTCGGCAGTGAAAGGGGCAGTGCAGTGGGCTGTTTGGGCGAGCAGTGGAGGGCATTGCAGTGGGATATTTGGTGAGATTTTGAGGGTGATTTTGGGGCTGTTTGTGAGGCAGTTCAGGGTCTATTTTGGAGTGAGTTTGGGGCTGTGTGGAGGGTTAAATGTGTGAGTTTGAGGATGGTGAAGGAGGGTTGTTGAAGGGTTTATTTAGTGAATGGCAGGGTAATGCATAAATGAGGGGGGCAGTGGCTGTTGAAGGTGGCTAGGCGTGATGGTCTGGGTGATGGCTTACGTGATTTAGTGTGGGTATGGTTGCTAAGGGCGTGTGTTCAGGTGCTATGGGGAGAGGCGAAAGGGGCATATAGTTTCTAAGGGCGTGAAGCAAAAGGGGGCAATGTGTGTTGATAGTTGCTGTTGGCAGGTGGCTGTTTTGGGCAGTATGCGTGAAGGCATAGGCTGGTGTGTATGGTTACGTAGGGCAGGTGGCTTGTTGTTACATGGTCAATTAGGGTTGTTTGGTCTGTGGCTCACGTGAAAGGCTAAGTGAAGGGCTGATGAATTGTTGGTGTGATCTGTTGTTGTCGTGAGTCAAAGAGAGGGTGTGATGAAGAGAGAGGAGAGATGCACGAGAGCTTAGGGTTTTTGTCTTTTGTTTTTTTTTCTTTGTTCTGGTTTGTGGCCGTGAATGAGCTAGGAGCAAGGGTTGAAGCTTGTGTTATTTTTATAGTAATAAGCTAGGGTTTGGCATGGTTTTGAAAATGAAACAAGATCAATTAGTGTCACAGAAGGAAAATCAATTATTTGGTTGGAGACATATCTTGGCTAGATTAGGAAGTTAGTATATTTAATTTGTATTGTTTAGGCATGATATTTGTTAAGTTAGGAATACAATATTTTTAATTAGGAATATAATTTGTTGATTGATTTCAATTAGGCATGATTTTATTTAATGTTTAATTTAATTTGGTATATGATTTAATTAATATTTTATTTAATTTGGTATATGATTTAATTAATTTGGTTGTATTTTAAGGGCCTTAAGTGGGCTAATTGGGCTTGGGTTTGAGGCTAGCAGCAAACCAGAAATACCAACACCGTTCTAACGTTGATTCGAACGCTACACGAACGCCCGCAATCTGCTTGACGTTCGAACGTGGTAACGAACGTAGCACGAACGAAAATAGTGAACTTGTGAAATGAATCTGATGACATGCTTATTCTGAATTTCCCCTTCCGATGTCCGTTTCCCGCGACTTCCGTGACTTAAAAGGTAGTGTCTCCAAATGAGACTCATCATAGGGACTTATATGCAAAAATGCAGTGCCTACAGTATTATTTAATTAAATTGGATTTAATTATTGCGCGACGGTAAATTCGTTTAATTCGAAATTAAACGAACATGGACCCAAGCTTAGTTGTGTGATTGAGAAGCCAACTTAAATTTTGAATTTAAATGTGCTGGGACCCATGACTTACATCAAATGTCTTATTTTGATGGTAGTAGTTGGCAAAATTAATTGAGTCTTTAAACACTGACCGGCGTAAACACACACTTATAACACAAGCGCATGTATCGTTCAAGTAGTATAAAAATATCGATCCCACGAGGACTTAATACCTAATCTATTAATTTTATGAGGTCAAATGATTACTAGTATCTAACAGGTTGATTGATTGATTTGAAATGGTGATGATTTTTAAATTTAAAAATAAGTAAATAAAATTGCACGAAAGTAGGTTTAAGAAAATTCAATATTAGGAAACTATCTAGGGTTGTGATTCTTTCTAATATCTTTTAAGAGATGAAGTGGTTATTTCATGTTTGTGTAATAAATCAGTTTACTAACCTGGAACACTAAATTATGCGAAAGCCTCTGTCGATGGTCAGACGCAAATACCCAGTTTAATCCAATTTAACCATATGTCTATGTCAACCAAATTATATGGATTCATTAAGTTTAAGTTCCAATTATGGCTACCCCCACCCGACAGGTATATGTCTATCCTGTAATGAAATCTATTAAAGGGTTATCTATCATCAAGGAAGATCGTGGGCTATTAAGTCTAAGGCTGAAACCTAAAATTCCTTTGTCAAGTTTATTTTAGATTTACCACATCAATCTTATTGGTAATCAGACAACAAGAAGCATTAAGCTTAAGACTTAATAAGTAAACCTTTAAATTACCTAAACTATAAAATAACCCTTTATAAACCGGTGATATTAGAATTCATCACAAACCCAGATAACTAACTTAGTTACAACACATAACTAGGGCTAGTAAAAAGATAAAATTAAAAGACATAAAGTAAAAATGCTGAAAAGTAATTGCGGTAAAGTAAAAGCTGAAAAGTAAATTACAATAAAATAAAATGTTAAGGTAAAAGGATCAACTTTTACTATTTACTATTTAGATATCTCCCTTAATATAATATATTAATTTGTGATTATTTACCAACCAGTCATATAAGCGGTAACCTGATTAAGTCAAATTAAGTCCAACCAGCCATAAAGGCGGTACAAAAATAAACCTGCCATGTAGGCGGTAAGAAAATTTAATTACCAACCGACCAATCTGGCGGTATCCTTGCTTAGTCAGGTTTAAACCATATTAAAATGAATTACCAACCGACCAATATAGCGGTATCCTCATTAAGTCAATATTTTAAATAGTGAATATATTATATTTAAGGGAGATTAATCTAAGTAGTAATAGTAAAAGAATTACCTTTCACCCTAGCAGGGGGAGTTACCACTCCTCATAGTGAATAGTAAAAACTGTAAAAAATAAAGAAATAAATTACTATTATTACAGAACGTAATTAAAATTTAATTACAAAACTGAAATTAAAAGAAACTAGATAGAAAACTCTCTATTTACATCAGAGAAATTAGAGAGGAATGTACATCTACAACTGAAATTTCGAGCTCTATTTATAGGCGTCAGTATGGGGTCGGCGTCGCGACGCAAGCGGGTGATTGTCGACGTGGCAACTTCTGATTCATCGGCTTCATATTCTGGATAAGGTGATAATGTGACACGTGGCAAGGCGGCTGGGAGATTAATGATTGCGACATGTGGCGGCTCGTGATTGGCTGGTTTCAGATTCTTATCTGCCACGTGTCAATTCGAATAAATGAGTCAATAATTGAGATGATGTGGCGCTGATGTGGTGATGATGTGGCACTGACGTGGCGACACGTGGCGAAAGTGATTGTCGGCACCATAGAATTACGACACGTGGCATGTTGTGATTGGCTGATGATGACGTGGTGATGACGTGGCAATTTGACTCGGTCAACCGGTGATGTGGATGATGATGTGGTAGACACGTGGAGTGACACATGGCGACACATGGTGATGTTGACTATCGGCACCGTAGGATGATGACACGTGGCATGTCGCACGTTAGCAGATCGACTGTGATGGTGACACATGGCACAGCGCACGTTAGCAAAGTCAAACTTCTCAGATTCTGACTTGTGGACCCGGCGCACGTTAGCAAGTCTTGGTGCATGTTAGGCGTCACGACGCCAAAGGCTTGCGCGTCGCGACGCTCGTAATGATGAAAATGCCTTTTTGTTCGTTTTTCACTATTTTGGCCCCAAATCACCTCCAGAGAGTCATGAAACTTTATTTATCTACAAAATAACACAAAACACATCAAAATATTCACAAAACTCAAGAAACTATACAAAATATTATGTTAAATGAGTGGGAAATAGTGATATAATTACCACTCATCACACCCCCAACCTAACATTTTGCTAGTCCTCGAGCAAAACACAGAATAAAATAATGTAAACATCTTTAAAATAAAATTTAACTAAGCCAGTTTCGTAGGGCTCACGGTTGTATTTAGCAATGCAACAAACCTTTAAACCCCTAGGTGTCCCTAGTGGACGAGTTGTAGTCTCGTGAGGGTTTACAATAATGATACCCACAAACATTTTACAAAAGTAAAAAGGTAGTGAAAACTAATGCACACAAAAGCAAAAAGAAGAAGAGAAAGGAATAAAGAAGTTAGTGACTAATCATGTGAAACTTCTACTCCAAGTTACTAGTTGTTTTCTTTCTTTCTAAATTACTGAATAAGTAAATTCTCCGATTATATTTACCATTTCCATATGCACAGCCGACAAAATATTAATCAATTCATTTTTACCCATAACAGTCACAAGTGCAGTCGATAAGAGAGTAATATTTTTTGTCCTAAAGTTGTATCAGAATTCAAACCTTTTTGTAGCAAATGATAATGTTTCTGATTTTTATGATTTTTTTTTTATTTTTGATTTTTTTTTTATAACAATACATTCCATCTATGTAGCGAGTGTGGGGTCGGTGGCTCCCAAACCAGTTGGCTTTAGGGCACCAGGTGTTAAGACACCCTACGGACTTAATTACTCAGACTCCAGATATATAGATATCTATATATATAAGATATATATATATCTATATATATATATATATATATATATAGGTTTTGCAACATCTTGATCCATGTAGCGAGGCTTTGGGTAGTGACTCCCAAACCAGTTGGCTTTAGGGCACTAGGTGTTAAAACACCCTTACAGACTTAATAACTCGGATCTCAACGTTTTTTTTTTTTTTACTCCATCACTTTGAGATGCTTCTTCAATTAACTAGAGCACTGAATATTACAAACTTTTAATTTAGCTCATGTCCGTATGTTTACCATGCATGTTGATAATATCTGCTAACTGAGCATATGAAAGATCCATTTTTATTCAGTTTTATGGAGAATTTACAAATTAAATAATTTAAAATGAAATAAAAAAAATAACTTGTTTCCAAAAAATGGTTTGAGATACGTCTCAGGAGTGGAAATTCCTTACACAGCTATCTCTTACCATTTCAACCTTTAGTCAAAATAAAACAACAAAAACACAAAATATTTTTGTAATTTTTGAAAATTTTAAATTTTTTATATTTTTGAAAATTTTGGCCTAAAAATAAAACAACACACAACTAAAAATAAAGAACTGATCAACTAATTTCTCCCCCAAACCTAAATTAGACATTGTCCCCCAATGTCTTAAACAGTAGAAGAAGAGTTAGAAGATAATATCTGGTTAACTGAAATTCTACAGGAAATTAAAGGTTTAAGATCCAGATTAATCCGGTGCCTCTTACCACGATCGTCCTCGACCAATTTATCTTTGAAGGATAGGGTCAATTGTGGTTCATAGGGTAACTTGTCAATTAGATCCGGAGCAGTTCTGGCAGTGAGAGGAGTTCTTTTAAAGGTTTGACACGAACCCATTTCTCCGGGCATCATCAAGAAACACATAAAGAAAATCGAAAATCCATCAACGTTAAACAGCCCAATTGATTTCTGGTGTATGTTCAAGTTCGCCCAAGATCACACTGTAAAATTTACTCCAATTTACCCAAGCCACATGGCAAAGCAATAAAACATCAGCACGGTTAATCATTTCTACCATCGTTCAGACATACCTGGCATGTTCAGTTCCTCTCCGTTTGAGTGGTCCAATAAGATTTGCCTCCGCCAAGGGTTTTGGGATGATTCCCAAACGTGACTGCCTCCTTCCTATACAGCCTTTGAAACGATCCCTATAAGTCCAAGATTGCCTCCGCCATATACTAAGTGCAAATTCCTGCAGCTAAGACTCGACCCAATTTCATGTGCGCTTCTACGTATTGTGGCTTAGTACCAACACTAGTACTGCAAAACACACAGATGTTTTCAACTCGTCTTCTTGAAGTGGCTTCCATGTTTTACTTTGGATGTCTTCAAAAGTGCAATGATGAGTTGAATTTATAACGCCTGAAAAGGGTGAGTAAAATAATAGCACTAGTACCTGCCAAATGAAAATTATTAGTTAACAGTAAAATAAATCATGATAGTCAAAAAGGTATGGATCCTTTCGGAGAAAATAAAAGAAAACAACAAAACAAATTACAATTATTAGGAAAAGACAAAGAGATATAATATGTACAAGAAAAGTAGCGGCTTGATTGACATCTATACGTCAGAGACAAGCTTCCCATCCAATTTTTTATAAATTGGCAAACAGGGTCTTTTTGAGTCAGATTCCCGACACTTAACTGTTGTCTTTCTTTTTGAAATTATGTATGTAATTTGCGAATGGCTATATGAACATATCCACTGGGATGCGTCTCAAGATTCGAAGATATATTATCTACAGACTCCTTACTCAAGCCATCCCTAATGAATTTAATTTTATCTTCGCGATTATCAGACACCATTCCTAAAGAACGACAACGAGTATTGGAATTCCAGCGTGCACATTTGTAACAAACACCCATTTGCTTAGCTCTACGTTTCTTTGCATAGGTGCTTCTTCCAAAACCAGGCAGATGTGAAATAAAAGATTCAGAAGACTCACCTATCAATCAGACTCGTGCTTCAATTGCCCAACGAATTTCATTAGGAACACCATGGATCGTTAGTAGTCTCATATGTTCCAAGCGAGCTTTGTAGACTTTCATCAGAGAGTTTTGAGGGAGAGAATGAAATTGCTTGTGAAGATTTGTGAGAGCTTCTCCATCTTGAAATGACTTAATCTGCAAAAACTAAACACACCAAATTAAATCACACCAAATCACAATATATACAAAAATTGCATGGGTTGCCTCACTGCGAGCGCTAAGTTTAAAGTCATCAGCTAGACGTGACTTCTCGAACGTTAGGCTGGATCTGAAAGTGTGACACTTTCTTTTTGTCACTCAAATGATTCTCCCCAGTAGTGCTTGACACGCTGACTGTTAACCTTGAATGTTTCGTTGGTGTTAGGATCCAGTAACTCAACAGCTCCATATGGTAAAACCTGAGTGATGACAAATGGACCTGACCATCTTGATTTCAACTTTCCAAGGAAAAGTTTCAACCTTGAATTGTACAACAACACTTGCTGCCTTGGTTCCAACTGTCTGTGCACTATTTTTTGATCATGCCATTTCTTGGTCTTTTCTTTGTACAATCTGGCATTCTCATAAGCCTATAAGCGAAATTCCTTCAATTCGTTGAGTTGGTGAAGTTGTTTCTTTCCTGCAGCTTGTGAATCAAGATTCAACTTCTTCAGTGCCCAGTACGCCTTGCGTTCAAGCTCAACTGGCAGATGGAACGCTTTTCCAAACACAAATCGATATGGGGACATACCAATAGGTGTCTTGTAAGCTATTCGGTAGGCCCATAATGCATCATCTAGTTTTGTAGACCAATCTTTCCTTGTTGATCCAACGGTTATCTCTAAGATTCTTTTGATCTCTGTTTGAAACCTCAACCTGTCCATTTGACTGTGGATGGTAAGCAGTGGCAACTTTGTGAGTAACTCGTATTTGGATAGGAGTGCATCAAAGTATCTGTTACATAAATGTGAGCCACTATCACTGATAATTGCACGAGGTGTTCCGAACCAAGTTTAAAATATTCTTTTTCAGGAATTTGGATCACCACTTTTGAATCATTGGATGGTAGTGCAATTGCTTCAACCCATTTGGAGACGTAGTCTACAGCAACAAAGATGTACAGGTTTCCAAATGATGGAACAAAGGGTCCCATGAAATCTATACCCCACACATCGAATATCTCCACTTTCAGAATGTTTTGCAACGGTCCTTCATTTCTCTTCAAAATATTCCCCATTCTCTTGCACCTGTCACATTGAAGAGCAAAAAGATAAGCATCTTTAAAAAGAGTGGGCCAGAACAAATATGATTGTAGGACTTTGGCTGCAGTTTTGTTTCCGCTGAAGTGTCTGCCATATGGTGATGAATGACAGTGCTGCAAAACACTGTTGACCTCCTCTTGTGGAACACACCGTCTCAATAATTGATCAGCACACCGTTTGAAGAGGTACGGCTCATCCCAGACATAGTTCTTGACTTCTTTGAAGAATTTCTTCCGTTGCTGAGTTGTCCATTCCAACGGCCATTTTCCTGACACAATGTAGTTGACATAGTCAGCATACCAAGGGGCATCTTGCTGTTTCATGGCAAACAGTTGTTCATCTGGAAAAGTTTCTTTGATTAACATATCTTTGCAAGCTGTTTCTCCATTCTCGAGCCTTAATAGATGATCTGCCATTTGGTTTTCTGTCTCTTTCATGTCTTTTATCTCCACTTCAAATTCTTGCAGAAGAAGTATCCAACGGATCAATCTGGGTTTGGCATCTTTCTTCGTGATCAAGTATTTGATTACTGAATTATCTGTGTAGACCACCACTTTGGGACCCAGCAGATAGGAGCGGAATTTTTCAAAAGCGTATACAACTGCGAGCAACTCCTTTTCAGTGGTTGTGTAGTTGAGTTGAGCTTTATTCAAAGTTCTGTTGGAGTAGTAAATGGTATGAAAAATCTTTGCTTTGTGTTGTCCCAAAACTGCACCTACAGCAAAATCACTAGCATCACACATTACTTCAAATGGAAGGGTCCAGTCTGGTGCTACAATGATGGGGGCAGAAATCAGCTTTTGTTTTAAGATCTCAAAAGCTTCCTGGCATTCTTTGGTGAAGTTGAAAGGCACATCCTTCTCCAGAAGATTGCAAAGAGGTTTAGCAATCTTGGAAAAGTCTTTGATAAATCTCATGTAAAAACCTGCATGTCCAAGAAAACTCCGAATCTCTTTTACAGATGTCGGTGGAGGTAGTTTTTCAATTGTTTCAATCTTTGTTTTGTCTACCTCGATTCCTTTTTTTGAGATCCGGTGTCCAAGAAAAATGCCCTAATGTACCATGAAATGGCATTTCTCCCAATTGAGCACCAGGTTTTTATCTTCGTACCTTTGTAACGCCTGTTCCAAATTTTACAAGCAGTGGTCAAAAGAATCTCCAAACACAGAAAATCATCCATAAAAACCTTCATACTCTGCTCCAGCATGTTTGAGAAGATGGCGATCATGCAACGCTGAAATGTAGTAAGGGCATTACATAATCCAAATGGCATTCTGCGGAAAGCAAAAGTACCATAGGGACATGTAAAGGTAGTTTTCTTTTGGTCTTCTGGTGCGATGGTAATCTAATTGTACCCTAAATATCCGTCCAGAAAACAATAGAACTCATGTCCCGCCAGTCTGTCTAACATCTGATCAATGAATGGTAGCGGAAAATGGTCTTTTCGTGTTGCTTTGTTCAGCTTTCGGTAGTCCATGCATACTCTCCATCTAGTCACCGTTCTGGTTGGGACTAGCTCGTTCTTTTCATTGGTAACCACAATGATTCCTCCTTTCTTCGGCACACACTGCATATGAATCACCCAAGTACTATCTGAGATGGGGTAAATGATGCCAGCATCCAACCATTTGATGATTTCTTTCCTTACGACCTCCTTCATGATTGGATTGAGTCTCCGTTGATGTTCCACTGTGGGTTTGTACTCATCATTCATCAGAATCTTGTGCATGCAAAATGATGGACTAATGCCTCGAATGTCTGATATAGTCCAGTCAATGGCTCTTTTGTGCTCTCGTAATACTCTCAGTAACTTTTCTTCATGCTCCAATGTTAGTGAAGAAGAAATAATAACAGGTAATTCAGAAGAGTTTCCAAGAAATACATACTTGAGATGGCTCGGAAGTAACTTTAGCTCCAGCTGTGGTGGTTCTTCAATCGAAGGCTTGATTCGATCTTTCTTTGGCAATTCATGGCTTTCCACTTGTGGTGTCGCTTTGAATTGGAATGGTTTGTCAAGGTAGTTGATACATTCTAGGATTTCAGCATCTAGCTCGCTGTCAGTCATGTTGGTGATGCAAGCTTCAAGTGTATATGTGGGATTTAGCTCAGTATCCGGAACGATACTATCAACAACATCAACTCTGAGGCATTTTTCTTCATTTTCATTGCTCGGGAATTTCATGGCTTTGAAAACATTGAAAGTAACTTCTTGGTCCTGAACTTTCATGGTTAGTTCTCCTTTTTTTACATCAATCACAGTTCGTCATGTCGCCAAGAATGGTCTTCCAAGGATGATAGGCACATCTGTGTCTTCTTCCATGTCAAGGATAATGAAATCTGCTGGAAGAATGAGTTTGTCGACTTTGACCAGCACATCTTCAACAACACCTCTTGGAAATACGAGCGTTCGATCAGCAAGTTGTAATGAGACTGAGGTAGGCATTGCTTCTCCAATTTGCATTTTCCTGTAAATCAAAAAAGGCATCAAATTAACACTTGCACCTAAGTCACATAAAGCCTTACCGATATAGTTTTCTCCAATGGTGCATGGGACAGTGAAACCGGCAGGATCTTTCAGCTTTGGGGGAAGTTTCCTCTGAATGATGGCGCTGCATTCTTCTATCAATGCTACTGTCTCGTAATCTCCCAATCTCCGTTTTCTTGAAAGAATGTCTTTCATGAATTTTATATAGCTGGGCATTTGTTCCAAGGCTTCTGCAAATGGAATGTTGATGTGCAGCTTTTTGAACACCTCCAGGAAACGAGCAAACTACTTGTCCAGTTTGTTTTTCTGAAGACGCTGAGGAAAAGGTGGAGGTGGAGTGATCTGTTCTTTTTCCTTTTTCCTTTGCTTCTTTTTCCTCCATTTGTTGCTTTGTTTCTTTTGAAACTTCCTCAATTGTTGCCTTGATTCCAACATCTTTGTTGATTTCAGTACCACTTTTCAAGGTGATGGCTTGATATTGCTCATTCCCACGGTTCCTTGGATTGGGTTCTGTGTTGCTGGGAAGATTACCTGGCGGTCTGTAACTTTGAGCATTGGCCAGTTGTCCGATTTGATTCTCCAGTGCTTTGATGGAAGCAGATTGGCTCTGAAAGATAGCATCTCTGCAATTCATTCTTTCATTTCTGGTTCTTTTTCATGTTCATGGCCTTTGTTCTGTTGTTGAAATCCTGGTGGTGGATAGTTCTGTTGTTGGAATCCAAATGGTGGATTGTTCTTTTGTCCTGAATTGTTGCTCCATGAAAAATTGGGATGATTCCTCCACCCTAAGTTGTAGGTGTTGGAATATGGATTGTTCCCTTGTCTATTGAAATTGTTGACATAATTCACCGTCTCTTCAAGTTGGTTTGGTTCTGATGCTCCTACATATGGTGAACTTGTGGATCTAGTGCTGAGAGTCTCCATGAATTTGCATATCTGATCCAACTTGGCGTTGACTGTTGTATTGGCTCCACTTTCATAAATTCCTGCAATTCTTTGGATCATGCTCCTTTCTGTTGGCCACAAGGAATTATTGTTGGCCATTTCTTCGATTAGGTCTCAGGCTTGATCTTCTCCTTTTGCCATTAAAGCTCCTCCAGCAGCAACATCGATTATGCTTCTCATCAGTCCAGAAAGTCCATTATAGAAGGTTTAGACTTGAAACCATTTTAGAATCTCATGGTGAGGACATTTTCGGAGCAAATCTTTGTATCTTTCCTAAGCTTCGTAGAGAGTTTCTGAGTCTTGTTGCACAAAGGATGTGATGTCATTCCTTAGCTTTCCAGTTCTGGCTGGTGGAAAGTACTTTGCAAGAAATTTGGTGGCTAAAGTGTTCCAAGTTGTGATGGAACCTGCTGGTAGTGAATGTAGCCAAGCTTTAGCTCTGTCTTTCAAGGAGTATGGCAAAATACGCAGTCTCATTGCTTCTTTAGCTTTTCGGTTGTAATTGAAAGTGCCGCAAACTTCCAGGAAGTTGCTGATGTGGGCATTAGGATCTTCAGTTGCATTCCCCCCAAACTGAACTGACTGCTGAATCATCTGAATGCATATTTTGATGTCACCTGCATTTGCTGGTAAGGGAGGAAGTACAATATAAGAAATGAGTTTGTCAACCACCGGAATGGTTCTGTCTCGAATGGGAATTGGTGGTGCAACTTCCAAAGGTTCAGGTTCCATGTTGACTAAAGCTTCTTGGCCTTCTCGCCTTTCCTTTCTCAACTGTCTGATGGTTCTTTCAATTTCCGGGTCAAGCGGTCCGAGTTCAAAGCTTCTGGTTCGTCTCATGAAGTTTCTGAGAACCTGAAACACAAGAAAACAAAAATAGTAAGTAAAAAGAAATTAGATACAAGTAAAGGTATCTAACCTCTAAACTAATAGTGAAAGATAAATAAGTCCCCGGCAAAGCCAAAAACTTGACCGGCGTAAATACACAGTATAACGCAAGCGCACATATCATTCAAGTAGTATAAATACTGACACCGTTCGAACGCTGATTCGAACGCTACACGAACGCCCGCAATCTGCTTGAAGTTCGAACGTGGTAACGAACGCAGAACGAACGAAAACAATGAACTTGTGAAATGAATCTGATGACATACTTATTCTGAATTTCCCCTTCCGACGTCCGTTTCCCGCGAATTCCGTGACTTAAAGGTAGTGTCTCCAAATGAGACTCATCATAGGGACTTATATGAAAAAATACAGTGCCTACAATAATTATTTAATTAAATGGGATTTAATTATTGCGCGATGGTAAATTCGTTTAATTCGGAATTAAACGAACCTGGACCCAAGCTTAGTTGTGTGATTGAGAAGCCAACTTAAATTTTGAATTTAAATGTGCTGGGACCCATGACTTACATCAAATGTCTTATTTTGATGGTAGTAGTTGGCAAAATTAATTGAGTCTTTAAACACTGACTGGCGTAAACACACACTTATAACACAAGCGCATGTATCGTTCAAGTAGTATAAAATTATTGATCCCATGAGGACTTAATACCTAATCTATTAATTTTATGAGGTCAAATGATTACTAGTATCTAACAGGTTGATTGATTGATTTGAAATGGTGATGATTTTTAAATTTAAAAATAAGTAAATAAAATTGCACGAAAGTAGGTTGAAGAAAATTCAATATTAGGAAATTATCTAGGGTTGTGAATCTTTCTAATATCTTTTAAAAGATGAAGCGGTTATTTCATGTTTGTGTAATAAATCGGTTTACTAACTTGGAACACTAAATTATGCGAAAGCCTCTGTCGATGGTCAGACGCAAATACCCAGTTTAATCCAATTTAACCATATGTCTATGTCAACCAAATTTTCTAGATTCATTAAGTTTAAGTTCCAATTATGGCTACCCCCGCCCGACAGGTATATGTCTATCCTGTAAGGAAATCTATTAAAGGGTTATCTATCATCAAGAAATATCGTGGGCTATTAAGTCTAAGGCTGAAACCTAAAATTCCTTTGTCAAGTTTATTTTAGATTTACCACATCAATCTTATTGGTGATCAGACAACAAGAAGCATTAAACTTAAGACTTAATAAGTAAACCTTTAAATTTCCCAAACTATAAAATAACCCCTTATAAACCGGTGATATTAGAATTCATCACAACCCCAGATAACTAACTTAGTTACAACACATAACTAGGGCTAGTAAAAAGATAAAATTAAAAGACATAAAGTAAAAATGCTGAAAAGTAATTGCGGTAAAGTAAAAGCTGACAAGTAAATTACAATAAAATAAAATGCTAAGGTAAAAGGATCAACTTTTACTATTTACTATTTAGATATCTCCCTTAATATAATATATTAACTTGTGATTATTTTACCAACCAGCCATATAGGCGGTAACCTGATTAAGTCAAATTAAGTCCAACCAGCCATAAAGGTGGTACAAAAATAAACCTGCCATATAGGCGGTAAGAAAATTTAATTACCAACCGACCAATCTGGCGGTATCATTGCTTAGTCAGGTTTAAACTAGATTAAAATGAATTACCAACCGACAAATCTAGTAGTATCCTCATTAAGTTAATATTTTAAATAGTGAATATATTATATTTAAGGGAGATTAATCTAAGTAGTAATAGTAAAAGAATTACCTTTCACCCTAGCATGGGGAAGTTACCTCCTCATAGTGAATAGTAAAAACTGTAAAAAATAAAGAAAGTAAATTACTATTATTACATAACGTAATTAAAATTTAATTACAAAAGTGAAATTAAAAGAAACTAGATAGAAAATTCCCTATTTACATCAGAGAAATTAGAGAGGAATGTACATCTACAACTGAAATTTCGAGCTCTATTTACAGGCGTCAGTCGGGGGTCGGCGTCGCGACGCGCAGCTCGCGTCGCGACACGGGTGATTGTCGACGTGGCAGCTTCTGATTCGTCGGCTTCATATTCTGGATAATGTGATAATGTGACATGTGGCAAGACGGCTGGGAGCTTAATGATTGCGACATGTGGCGGCTCGTGATTAGCTGGTTTCAGATTCTTATCTGCCACGTCTCAATTCGGATAAATGAGTCAATAATTGAGATGACGTGGTGATGATGTGGCACTGACGTGGCGACACGTGGCGAAAGTGATTGTCGGCACTATAGAATTACGACACGTGGCATGTTGTGATTGGCTGATGATGATGTGGCGATGACGTGGCATTTTGACTCGGTCAACCGGTGATGTGGATGATGACATGGTAGACACGTGGAGTGACACGTGGCGACACATGGTGATGGCGCCTGCACCGTAGGATGATTACATGTGGCACGACGCACGTTAGCAGATCGGTTATGATGACACGTGGCACGGCGCACGTTAGCAAAGTCAAACTTCTCAGATTCTAATTTGTGGACCCGACGCACGTTAGCAAGTCTTGGTGCATGTTAGGCATCGCGACGCCAAAGGCTTGCGCATCGTGACACGCGTAATGATGAAAATACCATTTTGTCTGTTTTTCACTATTTTGGCCCCAAATCACCTCCAAAGAGTCTTGAAACTTTATTTATCTACAAAATAACACAAAACATGTCAAAATATTCACAAAACTCAAGAAACTATACAAAATATTAGGTTATATGAGTGGGAAATAGTGATATAATTGCCACTCATCAAACACACAACAACTTAGTTTTGGAAACTACACAACATTATTCACTCTCTCTTATCCCTCACCCATTGCCGGTTCTACCTCTCTCACATGGGAAAATTTTATTTCAAAATTTTCATCAAAAGCTGGCACTTGGAGAGTCATTTAAGGTGTTAGGGAAACTCACCCAAGGAGAAATACAACAAATCAACAAGCTTGG
>SKCR01044525.1:0-75886 GCA_019454045.1 Zanthoxylum bungeanum | reverse complement strand
TGGACATCGATAAATACGTAAAAGACTAGTATTACACTTGTGCGCGTTTGTGAGGGCACAACGGCATATTTCTCATATATTTGGGTATAAGATACTCATGCAAATGTAATATGAGGTTGTGTTTTACCGATGGTACTGGAAACAGCTTCTCTCTGGATTGACCCCCACAGAATCACATTGGTAGTATGACTATGTGTCTATGGGAGTCTACAATCAGGGTAGGTGTACTTGGTCTTAACCTGAGACTTGCACCGCTAATACTTACGACAATCAATATACTTTTGTTGAGGTTGTCCAGGACTTTAACAGGTTTTGTTTACGCCAATGCTAGGTATATTGAGAATCGTAGTGTGTTGGGTGTGATGTTAAGACAGAAGTATCACTCCAGTCATATGGAGATGATGGTCACATAGGATACGGAACTTGTTCTCTTAAATGCTCGAGCTATCGGGATATTATGACTAGGTCATGTATATCCCATTATAGAGACTAGTTACCAGACATCTGATATGTGAATAGCGATGTGAATAGTGATTTCACTAGGCATAATGGTTTAATTACGTCGCGATGGAAAATTCGTTAATTTAGAATTAGCGAACCCGAGCCCGAGATTATTTGCGAGCGCATTCGCATTTCAAATTCGAGTGCGGCACGCAAGTTAAATCGAGCGTCAAATCGCAAGTCACATCAAGCGTCATATCACATGTCACTTTGAGTGATGTGACAATTTGATTGATTGATTGAGTGATTGATGTGGTAGTTGAAAAGCTTTTATTACTTTTGCTTTTTGACTTTTTGAGATATGAAATGATTTTGTGTATTTGTTTTTGTTTTTGGAAAATAAAAATAAATATATATACAAAACTCTTTTCTTTTCTCTCTCTCTCTCATCTTTTACGGTTTCAAGGAAACCCTTCTCTCTTTCCCTCCTCTTTGCACACGGCTTGGAGCCAATTTTTTCTCTCCATTTTCTGGTTCTACCGAAGATAAAGAGAAGCAAGAGAAATGATTTTGTTACAAAATCAAAGTGCTAGCACACCTTGAGTCATCCTAAGGTGATAGGGCAGTGAACACATGAGTTTGGAATTCATTTTTGAAGCTTGGAGCTTGGAGCTTCCATGGAGTCTTCCATGGCCGAATCTTGGAGGGACAACAAGCAGTGAAACCGAGCAGCCCACTGCCCAATAAGCTCACTGCCGAGCTTCACCATGGAGGAAGATTGAAGTGTTCTTCATCGCGTCGCAAGATCCGTTCATTGTGAGTATGTTTCTGCCATTCTCCTTTGTGTATTCATGCATTTTTTGTGCTTGATTTGATGATTCTTGGGACCTAATTAGAAACCAACAATGGTATCTTGAGCTTACATCAAGCATGAAAATTTTAGGGTTTAAAATTGGGCAAAATCGATTTGAGCATCAATTGGTTAAATTGTTTGATTTAGTATGCTTGAATGAGGTTGAATTGAAGTTGTGCATGATCAATTTCAAGAAAATTGGATTGGATCAATTTTCCCCCAAATTGAAGGCTTGGCCGAAAATTACAAGCCCTAATGTCTTGGTAATTTTCATTTGTTTGATCATTGGATGACTTAAAACAAGTGGGTAAAGTTGATTTGAGGTTTAATTGGATTGAATTTTGAATTGGACAAAATTTCCCCAAATTGTGGCTTGGCCGAATTCTATGTGATTTTTGAAATTCCTGGTGTTTTTTATTTTGATTCATTGGATGAGTTGAATTGATTTGGGAAATATTGATTGTGGATTCAATTGGATTGAAACCGAATCGGAATGAAAAAACCCATATATTTTCGAGAATGAAGAAGCATGAAAATGGGTTTGATTTTGATTGAATTGTGTTGGATACTATTTGATGTTAAAGTGCATGATTAATTAGGCTAATTGATGTTTTAGAAATGTTAATTAGGTAATTAATTATGTATTACACTTAGGTTAATTAATTATGTAATTTGGAATTTTATAAGTTAATTAATTGGGCTTGAAATTGGATTTGGGCCTTATAGGTTGTAATTGGGCTTTTGGGCTTGGTTATACCAAGTTAGGTTTAGGACAATTTGGTTGGATCCAATTGGGCCAAAAACCGCATCCATAAAGTACAATTATGACTTAATGGACCTGAATTATTTAATTGGGCCTAATGGGCCAAAATTGATTTCTGGGCTTATGGGGTAAATCCCGGATTGGACTTTGGTTATCGGTTTGACCAGAGTTGACCAAAAGTCCATGCCTTAAAGAAATTAATTAAAAGCCCATTGGACTTTAATTAAATAAACATTGGATGTTAATCGGGCTTTGAGACCCGTAACGATTGAATTTGGAATTTAAGTCGTAAAGGTTCGTTAATAAAGTGTAATATTTAATTTGGAATTAAATTGTGAATTAGTATTAAATACAAATTGAATTGGATTTAATTTTGTAGTTTAATTTAATTCAAGAATTCGTACTTTGAGTACGTATTTGCAAAACGAGTTTGACTCGAGCAAAATCAAATCGCTGTTTGAACATTGGATGATCACTAATTATCAGATTAATTAATTGGATTAGATTGATTGATAACATGCTTGTATGAATACATGGTTGCGATGCATGAATAATGTATATCAGATGGATATTAGATGGGTGGGGTAATTTTAGAAATTGTTGTAATAAATTGGATTTATTAATTGGACCTGCGTGTCCAGCCTTATTACCTCATTCTCATTGTATTTCTCTTCTCACCTATTCCCCTCAATGTAAATGAGGTTTCTTTAGAAGTGTAGTGTAACGGGTAGAAGTAAATACATGTGCTAGCGGGAGAGAGAAAATGAGAGATTTGATCTAGGATCAATGTGTAAAGTATCCATCCGCATATCATTATTAGTTTTCATATGCGCTTTATTATGTGTTTAGAATGCATGTTTAATGGTGTATGATGATGAGACCTTAACAAAGATAATAAATTGGTTGCCAATTTGCACGCGAAAAACCCCCGCTAAATATTAAGCGTCTTTCCTTCCATTGAGTGATTCTCACTCAAGATCCGAGATGACATTGGTTTGTTGGCCAAAGTCAAGGCCTTTGTCTGTCGAAGATGAGTTTGAATCACGAAGGCTTTGTTCCATATTAGTGTCTTGTCCAAGTTGTGGTTTGTTGGCCAAAGTCAATACCACTTCTTGCCCATCGACATTGATTACGAAGCTTTCCATGGTCAATGGGTCGCGCTTGACTGGGATCACTAAGTTTGTTGTGCCAAAGTCAAGGCTTAGTTGATTCAGAGGAAAAAGGTTAGGTAATACATTGCATGTATTGGGATATATAAGATATATGTTTCAGACTTGGTTGTCCCCCTACCGGATCTAGGAATTGGATTGGATCCAATTGATCTTAGAGATCTACCTAGTTAATTATCATACAATTTGTTGGCCAAAGTCAAGATTGTGTGATATTTAACGGGATCCTAGCCCACTAGGAAACGCTGTTTCCCGAGTACTCAACAGAGGGTTAGAGGCTCGCCGAAAATTAGTGGGAGGCAAGAATTGAATTGCAATATTCGTTTAATTATTTGCCATACGCGCTCAATCACAAATTATTTCGTCGTTAGATTAAATGTTAGTTGGACTGATATTTAAATTGTTGTTTTAATAAACAGTTGGACTATATTATAGTTGAATATGTAATTGGATTATAGTAATCAATATATTTGAATTAATTAATTTCAATTTACAGTTGATTTTATAATTGGATTATAGTAATCAATATTATTGAGGTTAATTCATTTAAATTATATTTGATTGTATAGTTGGACTATAATAATCAATATAATACATAGTACCACAAATCGTTGATTAAATAGTTGGACTATTAGAATCAAGATATAATTGAACGATTGACATTTAAAACATAATCCTAGGGAAAATGTGTTTAAATGGTTTAATTTTCAAATCGGGAATAAAGTTTCAGGATGGTCCTGGAAAAATAATAAGTTAGTTTATTTGATAAAATAACGTATTATGCCTAAAGCCCGGAGTTAAGCAAATAGTAGAGCATGATCTTGGAAGATCATGTAATGATAACTTAAGTGCTTAATCCATTATACTTGTCAAGTAGACTCCTTAATTTCTGAATCAGAACTAAGGATTAGATCCTTAAAGTATGATAATGAAATTGAAGGATTTCCATGGATCTATTTTAGATCTTTGAAATACTAAATTGCAATAAATAATTCTTGGAGAATTAATGACTATTCTCAATGAGACAAAGTCAAAGTTTGCAATTAGACAAGTAGCGCTAGTCGCACCTTACTTCGATATTCTAGAAGGCCAAGGGTTGACCAAAGGCTTCTGGAGTGTGAAACGGGCAAAGAAAAAATCATTATAATCTTCTGGGAAGATAAAGGACATATCTCATGAAGGAATTGAAGACGAGCAAGGCTCTGACTTCAAATATGGTTGTCATAATTATGTTCACTACTAGCATTAAATTGGATTTTAAATACTTAGTGTGGTACATAAATATATATATTGATGTTCAGAATTTGTTTTGAACAGGATACTGACTTCAATTGAGATTTATCTGCGAATTGGAAACGGGACGAAAGTCGCTGTTTTAACCGTAGATACCTAATTTTAGGAACTACCCAAGGGTATGTACTTAAATTAGGAAACTGTTATAATGTAGCTAGTTTGACTAGAAACATTATCTCTAAATCAGTGTTTAACCCGCTGCGGGTGAACCTTTATATTCTAGAACACTAAAGTGTTTCATTATATAAAGATGATATTGAGATAAACACATTAGATGTGAATAACATCATTTATATTTTGAATATAAATAAATCTCAAACTTATAATATGACAAACAATAGCTCAAACTTATTTGATCAGGAGAAACTGACATGTGGCATTGTTGTCTGGGACACAATCAAACAAGACTCGTATATCCGCACTTTTGAAGAGCGGGTACCAGGACTAATTTGATTTTATTCAAATAAAGTCTATGAATCTAGTTTATTGGGTAGAATGCCTAAAACACTATTTACTTGGTAAAAGTGCCAGTGCCACCGATCTGTTAGCCCTAGTTCATAGTGAAGCAAGTGAGCCCATGTCTAGCTAGGCTAGATGTGGATATGAATATTTCGTGACCCTTACGGATGTGGCATCGCGTATGGTTATGTGTTTCTTTTGAAACACAAATCTGAAACTTTTAGAGTTTCGACACGAAATAGACAAATAGATCGGCTAAAGCATTAAACTGTCACGGTAAGACCGTAATGGATAATACTTAAGCAATAAGTTTCTTGTATACTTGAAAGAGTATAGTATTCTTTCAATGAGGACTCCTCTCGGAACACGTCAGTTTGACGGTGCGTCCAAACAGGATTAACCGAATTTTATTACACATGATAAGGTTAATCATGAGTCGCTCTGAGCTACCATTTCCTTCAACGGATAAGCTTTAAACAGTGCAAGAACTTATTTTGAATAAGGTTCCATATATATCTATTTGACAGATAACATATTAGATATGAACGGGAAAGAAACCAGGTTTCTCATTCCTGTCAAATTTAGGTATGCTAGGCATACGTTTGGATGATACCAAACAAGAACCCAAATTGGATTAGTGCCAATTGTATATTATCCTAGGGATACCATAAGTATTGTACTTATACAACTCACGAGAGAACAATTAGATTGTTGCTCACCATGCGGTTTTCCTAAGAGGAATACTGATATGCAGTGGTAAGTGGGAGGATAGTAAAACTCGATGAAAATCGGAGTAATACTATTCTAGGCACCGAATCTTAATGGAACATAAATAGTTCATCAAGGATGAAACTATACCATTAATCTTCGTATACACAAGAACCGCGTATGTCGGAGAGAGTCAGAAAATAACCTGGGGTATGGGTTTCTGATTTCACCTCGTAAAGATGTCTATCTTTTGAGGTATATCAACTGACTACGTATGAGGAAGTGATACAAGGTATCGACTCCCTATTATGGCAAAGTTCCATATAGAGTCCGAAATGGATTCCATATATATCAACAAGTTTGGATACTAGTTGATGTACCACAAGGCATTGTGCCTATTGGTACTTGATAAGTCTTCAAGGAAGACGTACATGGATGGCAACATACCAACGTATAAAGCTAGGCTTTTAACGGAAAGGTATCGTTATCAACATTGTGTTGATTACGATTCAACCTTTTACCTGTTGCCACGGTAAATCCATTTGGATAATGATTGTCATTCGATCCATGTTTGGATTGAAGTAGGCATAGGTTCTTGGAATTATCGTTTTGATGTAATCATAATGATTTATAATTTAATTCAAAACGAAAATGATTCTTGTGTATATAAGAGGGTTAGTGGGAGCGCACTGACAGTGGCTGTCCTATAAAATAATGATAATACGTCATTTCTTAGAAATGATATTCCCATAAAATAACTACCGGTGAAAGCTTGGGTTTCAAAATACTCTCCGAGAAACCGTACATTGAAAAATGTACGCGACCTGGTGTCTCATACGCTTTGAGCATATGGATTCACAAACAGGCCAATCCGAGTGATAGTCACTGGATTGATGTTCAGAACATCCGTTAGTATCTTAGAGAACTAAGGATGATGTCTTAGTCTATTGAGAATGAGAACTTGAAGTGACTGGGATCACTGAAGCAAGTTTTCTATAACCGATAAAGACGATTAAAAGTCGCAAACGGTACTATAAAAGTTTGAATAGCGGTACAATGAGCTGGAAATCTTCCTAGCAAGATACTGTTACCGAATAAACAAAAAATGCAGGTTAATTGCAGCAGCTGGGGCAGCAATAGAAGCCATCTGTGTCAATAACAATCTAATTAGATTAGATATAGTTCTGTTAGCAGCTGAGCTAGGCGTCAGCACAGGCTAAAGAATTAATGGTCTCATCAACGATCCAGATACAGACTTCGATATTCATCTGATTTGTTCGGATCATACATCGTGGTGATGTGATGATCGAATAAATCGCATCAAGATGATATTCATACAAATCCGCTGACGAAAGCCTTTTCTCAGCAATTTGAGCCAACCGTACATAGCTCGGGTGTTAGGCACTCGAGTGACTGGCTATAGGCCAAGTGGGAGATTGTTGGACAATTATGACCTATAGCGTCACTATTTGTACATATCATGGTGTTGTTGTACAAATTAACTATGTGACAAAGGAGATTGCACTCTTATCATTTGTGATTAGATCACTTAGATGTATAAATGATGAGAGGTCCCTATGATTTGTTCTTGGACGGAGAATGATATGAGATAGTATCAGTCCACGTAGGAAAAATCATTAAATATCCATTGTAGAGTATTATCGAGATTGGGCATCGATAAATACGTAAAGGACTAGTATTACACTTGTGCGCGTTTGTGAGGGCACAACGGCATAGTTCTCATATATTTGGGTATAGGATACTCATGCAAGTGTAATAGGAGGTTTTTTTTTACCGATGGTACGGGAAACAGCTTCGCTGTGGATTGACCCCCGCGGAATCCCATTGGTAGTATGACTATGTGACTATGGGAGTCTGCAATCAGGGTAGGTGTATTTGGTCTTAACCTGAGACTTGCACCGCTAATACTTATGACAATCAATATACTTTTGTTGAGGTCGTCCAGGACTTTAACAGGTTCTGTGTACGTCAATGCTAGGTATATTGAGAATTGTAGTGTGTTGGGTGTGATGTTAAGACGAAAGTATCACTCCAGTCATATGGAGATGATGGTCACATAGGATACAGAACTTGTTCTCTTAAATGCTCGAGCTATCGGGATATTATGACTAGGTCATGTATATCCGATTATAGAGACTAGTTACCAGACATCTGATATGTGCTTCGTACGTGGCAGACACAATTCCAGCCCCAGGCCTAGCACGTGATCATCCGATGCTGGATCAAAATACGCAATACTACAGTATACTACGCTTGATATAGATCACATATTCCTATAAGGATATTTCTGGAGAATTAGGTAGGCATGGCGCTTTGCTAGAAGCCAACCTTGTCTTGTAAATCGGTATAAATGTAGTACGAGGTACTTACGTGTTCGGATAGTCCAACGACCGTATTTACTGCCAACATATATGGGGATCTCATGGGTCGCTTCCCGAAGATTCACCGATGATGTATGACTCGCACTTAATTAATCTGGGATTAATTAGATAAGAGAGAAAATTAATCTGGGATTAATTACGGAGATATTTTATCTGGGATAAAATATTAATTAAAGAGAGAGAACGATTAATTTGGAATTAATCAATAAAATAATATATTTGATATATTATACGAAATTGAATTTCGACGTGGAATTAAAATTAGATTTTAATTCGGGCGAACGAGTTAATTTAGAATTAATTCGTTAGCGACGTGAATACTGATTTCGCTAGGCATAATCGTTTAATTACGTCGCGATGGAAAATTCGTTAATTTGGAATTAGCGAACCCGAGCCCGGGATTATTTGCGAGCGCATTCGCATTTCGAATTCAAGTGCGGCACGAGCGTCAAATCGCAAGTCACATCAAGCGTCAAATCACATGTCACTTTGAGTGATGTGACAATTTGATTGATTGATTGAGTGATTGATGTGGTAGTTGAAAAGCTTTTATTACTTTTGCTTTTTGACTTTTTGAGATATGAAATGATTTTGTGTATTTGTTTTTGTTTTTGGAAAATAAAATAAATATATATACAAAACTCTTTTCTTTTCTCTCTCTCTCTCCTCTTTTACGGTTTCAAGGAAACCATTCTCTCTTTCCCTCCTCTTTGTACACGGATTGGAGCCAATTTTTTTCTCTCCATTTTCTGGTTCTGCCGAAGATAAAGAGAAGCAAGAAAAATGATTTTGTTGTAAAATAAAGTGCTAGCACACCTTGAGTCATCCTAAGGTGACAGGGCAGTGAACACATGAGCTTGGAATTCATTTTTGAAGCTTGGAGCTTGGAGCTTCCATGGAGTCTTCCATGGCCGAATCTTGGAGGGACAACAAGCAGTGAAACCGAGCAGCCCACTGCCCAATAAGCTCTCTGTCGAGCTTCACCATGGAGGAAGATTGAAGTTTTCTTCATCGCGTCGCAAGATCCATTCATTGTGAGTATGTTTCTGCCATTCTCCTTTGTGTATTCATGCGTTTTTTGAGCTTGATTTGATGATTCTTGGGACCTAATTAGAAACCAACAGGCTGACATATTGGAAGAGCTTGTAACAATTACCAAGAATGGGTAATTTAACGAAGTTCAGATGGTAGGTAGTAGAGGTGTCAGACGGCTGGGCTATTATCCGTAGGGTAATTGGGGAAGAGAGCCTAGAAAATAATGGCTTAGTAACGTGGCTGACATCACGAGTTGGTGTAATAGTAGAATTTGACCTAGTATATAAGGGGGTGAAGAAATCATTATAAGGGGTTGGCTAATTTGTTTCACACATAGCTGGTAAAAAGAGAGAGCAAAAAATTTAAGTGTAAACGAGAGATAGTGCAGGTCAGTCAGACCCGATCACTTAATAAAGATTTTATTTCCTTTGCACTTGTGGACGTAGTTTGGATCCATTATGCTGAACCACGTTAAACCATTTTTCTTGTCTGTTGTTTCTATCTTCTGTCAAGTTTGCATATGGTTCCCAACAAACCAAACAAATTCATTGCTTGTGGGAGATTTGTTTGAGGAATGGTTTTTCCGAAATCACCTCTGGAACGAAAAATAGTCGTCAACAGTTGGCGCCATCTGTAGGAAACAGTACAAGAAACAACAAACACATTAAGACGATGGCAGGAGATGGGAACCACAGATCTTCAGAGGCTTCGATGATGGAGTGGATGGATGACCGGCGTGATCACACACATATAACGCAAGCGCACGTATCGTTCAAGTAGTATAATTGTATCGATCCCACGAGGACTTAATACATAAGCTATTAATTTATGAAGCCAGATTTTTACGAGTATCTAATAGATTGGTTGTTTGATTAGATGGTGGCTTTAAACTTAAAACAGGTAAATTAAACACGCAAAAGTAAATTAAAGGAAAATTCAATATTTAATAACTATCCAGGTTTGTGAATCCTTCCAATATCTTTTAAAGATGAAGTGGTTACCTCATGTTTATGTAATATATTGGTTTACTAACCTGGAACATGAAATAATGCAAAAGCCTCTATCGATGGTCAGATGAAAATACCTAGTGTAACCCAATTATTCATATGTCTATGTCAACCAAGTTACCTGAATTCATTAAGATTAAGTTCCATTATGGCTACCCCCCCGCCCACAGGTATATGTCTATCCTATAAGGAAATCTATTAAAGGGTTATCTATCCTTAAGGAAGATCGTGCGCTATTAAGTCTAAGGCTGAAACCTAAAATTCATTTGTCAAGTTTATTTTAAGTTTACCACATCAATCTTATTAATGGTCAGTTAACAAGAAGCATTAAGCTTAAGACTTAATAAATAAACCTTTATATTACCCAAACTATAAAATAACCCCTTATAAACCGGTGACATTGGAATTCATCACAACCCCAGATAACGGGTTTAGTTACGACACATATCTAAGGCTAGTAAAAGCTTAAATAAAGTAAATGACATAAAGTAAGTGCTTGAAAATTAAAAAATAAAATAAAAATACAATAAAAAAAATGTTGTGGTTAGAGGATCCACTTTTATTACTTCTATTTTAGATATCTCCCTTATTATAATATATTAACTTTGCATGATAATTATCAACCGACCATATAGGTGGTATTCTGATTAAGTCAGATTTATAATTAATTCCAACTGACCATACAGGCGATATCCATGTTTAGTCAGGTTAAAACAAATTTTATTAAGTCCAACCGACCATAAAGGCGGTATCCCATTAAAGTCAGGTTTTAAATAGTTTATATATTATAATTAAGGGAGATTAATCTAATTATACTAATATAATAAAAGCTTTACCTTTCACCCCAGCAGAGGGGAGTTACCTACTCATACTAAACTGTAAAATTAAAACTGAAAAGAAAATAAAGAACTATTGCGAAAATTAAATAAATTAAATACAGAAAGCTGTAAATAAACAAGCAATATACAATCTTCTTAGTATTCTTAAGGAATTCCTTAGAAGAAAGTATAAATTTATAAATGAAATTCGGCCTCAATTTATAGGGAAATTTTCTGCCTCCGCGTTGTGACGCGTGAAACCTTTCGTGTCGCGATACGCCGTTGACGTTGGACGCGTGGCACGGGCTTCGTGGAGATGGTGACACATGGCGTCGGCAGAATTATTAGCTGAATTATTGGCTTGGCGTCGTGACGTGTAAGGTTGTGCGCGTCGCGAAGCTGAAGTCAACATGACGCAAGAAATGATGCGTTTTCAGTGATGAGTGTCGGCAGCATGTGATAGTGACACGTGCCCGGTGTACGTTAGCAGATTTGTTGTGATGTTGACATCTGGCAGACGCATGTTAGCAAAGGCGCATGATAGCAAAACTTCTCTAATTGTCATACGTGTTTGGTGCATGTTAGCAGTCTCCGGCGCACGTTAGCAGACAATGCATTTTAGCACGGTGCATTTTAGCAAACGGCGCATTTTAGCAGGAAATTTACATTTTTGCCCTTTTGTCTATTTTCCGCTGTTTTGGCCCCGAATTGCCTCCAGAGAGTCCTGTTATTTTATTTATCTACAAAATACCACAAAACACATCAAAATATTCACAAAACTCGAGAAGCTATACAAAATATTAAGTCAAATAAGTGGGAAATAGTGATCTATTTACCACTCATCATACCACCAAACCTAATATTTTGCTAGTCCTCGAGCAAAACAACAAATAACATAAACATCTTTAAAATAAAATTAAACTAAGCCACTTTCGTAGAGATCACGGTTACATTTAATGTATGCAACAAGCCTTTAAACCCCTAGGTGTCCCTAGTGGACGAGTTGTAGTCTCGTGAGGGCTTACAACAATGATACCCACAAACGTCAATATAAAACTAAAGCACACAAGAGAAAAGAGAATAAACAAGTTAGTGACTAAACAAAGGAAACTTCTTATCCAAGTTAATAGCTTCTTTCTTTCTTTCTAAATTACCGAATAAGTAAATTCTCTGATTATTTTTACCATTCTCCATATACACAATCAACAAAGTATTAATCAACTCATTGTGCCCACAATATTCATAAGTGTAGTTGAAAAGAGATTAATATTTTTGTCCTACAGTTATATCACACTTCTGACCTTTTTTTAGCAATGGAATATTTTTTTTCTGATTTTTTTTTGCAAAAAATAAAATAAAGCAACATCTTCAATCCATGTAGCAAGCTTTGGGCCAAAGACTCCCAAACCAGTTGGCTTTAGGGCACTAGGTGTTAAGACACCCCTACGGACTTAATTACCCGGATTTCATATGTCTCTTTTTATTTTTACAACATCTTTGATCCATGTAGTGAGCTTTGGGCAAGTGACTCCCAAGCCAGTTGGCTTTAGGGCACTAGGTGTTAAAACACCCCTATGGACTTAATTACTCGGATCTCAGATGTTTATTTATTAATTTTTTTATTCCATCGCTTTTTTAGATGCTTCCTCCAATTAAACTAGAGCACTGAATATTACAAACTTTTCAATTACAACTAATGTCTGTATGTTACCATGCTTGTTGATAATACATGTCAACTGAGCATATGAAGATCCAATTTATTCAGTTTTATGGAGATTTCACAAATTAAATAATTCAACAGGAAATTATAGACAACAGAAATCGGCGACGCTATTCTAAGCTCGCGGCCTAGTCGGGAGTACGGAGTAGCCCACAGGGGAACTAAACCGGAGAAATAACATGAAGTCACCACCCAGTGCGAACTGGGAAATGATTTAAGGTCGCACTCACCCCTCACAAGGGAAGACCTCAAACAGTTGGGTTCGGAATGGTCCCTTACTTATGCCACTTGTAATGAATGGATTTATGCGATAATATAACCATGTCTACGCAACATGCATATGCAAGAATAACCTATGTCTAAGTTCGCATACAACCTATATCTAAGTTTGCATGCATAAAAGTAAATCGAAATAACGACAAGTACTCATTCTCATGAACTTATTAAATTAATAAATGCGGAAATATAAAGTAACAATAAACGTAAATTAAATGTGAAATAATAAAAGACTAATAATACGAAATAAATGCAGAATAATTGTAGGACACAGAGATCGGTGATGCTGTCCCGGGCTCGCGGCCCAGTTGGGAGTACGAAATAGCCCGCGGGGGAACTAAATCGGAGAAATAAAAATGGAATAGCCACCCGGTGTGAACCGGGAAAATGATTTAAGGCCGCACTCACCCCTCGCAAGGGAAGACCTCAAACCGTTGGGTTCGGAATGGTCCCTTACTTATGCCATTTGTAATGAAAGGATTTATGCAATAGTACAGCCAAATCTCATGCAACATATGTTTCCAGATAATTTAAGCAACATGCAAGTTTGCACACCCATAATCGTAAATGAAAGAAATGAAGACAAGATACATAATTCAAGAACGCATTAAGCAATAAAGTGAATAATGTAACTAATAACAACTATAAAGGCATTGATGATAAAAGTGAGCACAGGATCTCATGAGCATATCGAATAAATACGGAGGAAAATATAAAATAAACGATAACGGTAAATGCATAAATATTGAAAAGAGCTAACTAAGCATATGATGGGGAATGGATTGACTAAGGGAACAAACATGCATGAAACATGATGAAGGAATCCATCCAGTGTGTGCGAGTTCGTGTAGCATTCGTAAACGCGTTCGAATGGTAAACAGAATGCAAGCGTTTGAGTAACTTTTGATAACGCATTCGAACGATAAATAGAATGTACGCGTTCGTATATCATTTGATAACGCATTCGAATGGGATGAGACTTTATGCATGATACAATAAAATGCATGCGTGTTCGAGTAGCATTCGTAAATGCATTCGAATGGTAAACAGAATGAAAGTGTTCGAGTAGCGCTCTGAGACGCGTTCGAATGGAAATAAGACATAATGCATATGTTCGTGTAGCGTTCATAAACACATTCGAACGAGATTTCCAAAATGGCATCTGAAATGACACAAACATATATATGGATAAAAAATACATAATGTAGGACCTCGTGTGCCCGATGGAACATATTTCACATTCAATCGGATGCACCTCGTCCGGCATGGAAAAACATCGTGGAAAAGGTAGCCTTTAGGCATTTCCCTCGAATAGAGGACCTTTAATCCACCCTAGTTAGCCTATGCGCACAAGAATGCAATGCATGCATAAATAAAGCAATGATATGCAAAGGGGAAATGACATAATAAAAGGCGCGGTAAAACATCGTGGTAAAGGTAGCCTTCAGACATTTTCCTCGAATAAAGGACCTTTAATCCACCATAGTTAGCCCATGTGCATTATATTACAATGCATATAAAATAAAGACAACAATAATATAGGACCTCTTATGCTCGATTAAACATATCTCACATTCAATCAAACATACTTCGTCCGGCGCAGCAAAACGTCGTGGCAAAGGGTCCCTCAAAATGGAGGACCTTTAATCCAACTTGATTTGCCCATGTGCACTATATCATCATACATAAATAAGTAACATGCAGAAAGTAATAACATATTAACGACCAAGTCATGCTTAAAAAAATAAATAACATACTAGCAACCCAATCATGCTCGAATACAAGGTTAGATGAAACGAAATGTGTGAATCTCTCAAGTGGTACGTGGTATTGTATCCTGAGTGCAAACCACAATACCGTCCATTTGGATTCGGCTACGGAATTTTTGTCCGGGTTTCCATCCGATATACCACACGAGAGAACACATATTCCATTCATTCAAGGACCACAACATGTATCAACAAACGACTCTCATGCGAAGGAATTCTAATGAATAAGAGGGTGCCCTCAGGTCTAATCTCTTAGGTCGTCTCTCGAAGTGTGCGTTACACGGCCGTCGAAGGGTTGATGCTCCGCAACTCCTCTGTTCACTGGTCCACTACTTTCGTTCGCTGCTTCGCTGTTTTGAGTTGTCGTTTCCTCTCTTCTATCTGCTGCTTTTTTTACTCCGTTTTGCTGCTGTTTTGCGGTCACTGCAGGGACTATTTTGGGCTGTGATTTTTGGTGGTTTAAGCTATGGTTTAGGTGTGTGTTTTCGGTGAATGGAGGGCTGCTTCAAGGACTGTTTTTTTTCGATGATGATGTTTGCTTAGGGGTTATGGTTTTGGTGATGAGAGGAGAAGAGAGAATTATATCTTTGCTTCTTGCTTTGCCTAGGGCATCGGTGTTAGTTTATTTCTTTTGTGTTTTTGTGAGAATGAGCTAGGGTTGAATGTGTTTGGTTTAGGTTTCTTTTTATAGGCAAGGGTGGGGTCATCTTGTATAGGTAGGGAAAGAATATTGTAATTATGGGGGGAATATTTAATTTGTGTATCATACGGAAAAGATATCTTTAATTAGGGAGGTAATTTGTTTTGGGAGATGATTATTGGGATTTGATTTTATTTATTTTATTTTATTTTATTTTTGACATGTGTTTTAATGTTTTAATTATTATTTGATGTGATTTAATAGGCTTGGGCTAGGTGGGCGTGTGGCTTTGGTTTTGGGCTAGGGATGTGTTTTAAAACAGAGGTCCACAGCAAACCCGATGCTTAAGAAAATGAATTAAATCCACAAGGTGACAATTTCTGACTTTTCCCTTCCGACGTCCGTTTCCCGAGACTTCTACAATTTAAGAGGTAGTGTCTCCGTGAGACTCATCATCGGGACTTATATACAAAATGCAGTGCCTACAGTCGCCCCCACTTTGATGGGACTTGTGCAGTGTGTGACATTGACAATCCTATCAAAGTTATGCAATGCATTTTTACTTACTTGGCTCGCCAGCTGCCACCTGACTTGCCTGCTGCTTCGAACTGAGTTGATCTGGTGGTCTATTTTCGAACTGTGCTTCATTTTTGAAGCGCCATTTTCAGCATCTATTGTGTGTGTTCCATTTTTGGAGCGCCATTTTCGGCATCTGTTGTGTGTGCTCCATTTTTGGAGCGCCATTTTCGGCATCTGTTGTGTGTGCTCCATTTTGGGGCGTCATTTTCGGCATCTGTTGTGTGTGCTCTATTTTGGAGTGCCATTTTCGGCATCTGTTGTGTGTGCTCCATTTTTGGAGCGTCATTTTCGGCATCTGTCATGTGTGCTCCATTTTGGAGCGCCATTTTCGGCATCTGTTGTGTGTGCTCCATTTTGGAGTGCCAGTTTCGGCATCTGTTATGTGTGCTCCATTTTGGAGCGCCATTTTCGGCATCTTGTTGTGTGTGCTCCATTTTGGAGCGCCATTTTTGGCATTTGTTGTGGTCCATTTTCGAACCGTACTGTGCGAGAATGTGGCTCATTTTTGAACCGTTACTTGATGAGATGGTCTTTGCCGCTACAAACCTGCGAACAAAAATTGCATGTATGTGATATGTATGCATGTATGCTTGGGTTAGGCCTTCCTTGTGCTCCTTGGTGCCATTTGCCTGCAAAAGTCTTTGGTCGCCCCCTAGGTCTGCTCATAGTTCCTTTTTGTCGATTCTCCCTTAGTGATTGCTCAGTTTCCTTTAGTCACATTGCTCAAGTTCTCGATAAATCCCTTATTCGCGGGGTGGTTGACTAATCCCCCAGACTCGATTTAGCTTTTTTGCTCTTCGTTGCTTGCATTTGGCCAAAGTATATCATGTGATGTGACATTCCAAAACTGCTGATGACCTGGGCCGCGACCTTGGGACTCATCCCCAAACCTGATACCGATGCTGATGTGGGCCTCAACCCTGGGACTCATCCCAAAACTGATACTGATATGGGCCTCGCCCTAGACTGATACCGATGCGGGCTTCACCCCCAAAATGATACTGATGTGGGCCTCGCCCCATACTAATACTGATATGGGCCTCACCCTCAGACTGATACCGATGTGGTCCTCGCCCCAGACTGATACTGATGCGGGCATCGCCCCTAAACTGATACTGATGTGCGCCTCGCCCTAGACTGATACTGATGTGGGCCTCACCCCCAGACTGATACTGATGTGGACCTCGCCCCAGACTGATACTGATGTGGGCCTCGCCCCCAAACTGATACCGATGTGGGCCTCACCCCAGACTGATACTGATGTGTACCTCACCCCCAAACTGATATTGATGTGGGCCTCGCCCTAGACTGATACTGATGTGGCCTCGCCCCCAGATTGATACTGATGTGGGCCTCACCCCAGAATGATACTTATGTGGGCCTCGCCCTAGACTGATACTGATGTGGGCCTTGCCCCATGCTCCATTTTCAAGATTGATTCTGATGTGATGTCGCATATCAACATGATGTATTGCCTCTCATGAGATAATCCTGATTGCTAAAGATGTTTTCGTCCTCAACGGATGCTTTGCGTCGAAACCAAAGAACCTTCAAAGTACTTAATATACTCAAATCCGACCGTTTGAGTGTGTGATCTGAACTAGACTCCTAGTGTGTATGTGTCAAGGCTATGTCGTAGCTTAATTCTTAAGTAAGCCAACTCGATGATTTTATCTTGGAGAATTGGATCGGTGGGTCTAACCAACCTAGATGTCTTGATCATACTCTGTGATTACTTCTTCGTACTCGACATGATATGGTTTTCTTCTTTCTTTCTTTCGTCTCTTTTTTTGTTTTCTTTTGAACTTTCTTTTTTTTTTTTTCTTTTTTTTTTTTCTTTCTTTCTCTTTTCCGACACACCTACCCTTTAAGGTAGCATTTCTCCTCATGGTGGTCCTAATACTCGCCCATGGGTAGCTTCATGCTTATCGGTTATAGGTGGTCTATTTTTTTTCTTTTTTCTTTTCAGAGACTTTTCTTCGTTTTGAACCATATCATATATCGTAGGCATAAGTCAACCAGGATGGACATCCAGGCAAACGGTCATTCACTGATCCGCCATCTCTTCAACTAGTCATCTTGCGCCGACCACTCAGCTTTCCACTGCTAAGATCCCGTAATTAAGTGCTTGTGAGTCTAGCCGAGATCAACTACTTAAAATATCAGACGAGAGTACATCTCGCACTTATCATTTCTAAGGGTGAGTAATAATAGCACTAGTACTTGTCAAATGTCAATTATTAGTTAAACAGTAAAATAAATCATGAAAGTCAAAAAGTTCTGGATCCTGTTGGAGAAAATAAAAGAAAATAACAAAACAAATCACAATTATTAGTTAAAGACAAAAAGAAAATAATATTTACATGAAGTAACAGCTTGATTGACGTCTATGCGCCAGGGACAACTTTCCCATCCAATTTTCTTATAAATTGGCAAACAAGGTCTTTTAGAGTCAGATTCCTGAGACTTAATTGTTGTCTTTCTTTTCGAAATTATGTATATAACATGTGAATTGCATGATGCACATATCCACTGGAATGCGTCTCAAGAGTCTTAGATATGTCATCCAAAGACTCTTTACTCAAGCCATCCCTAATGAATTTAATTTATCTTCATGGTTATCAGACATCATTCCTAAAGAACAACAACGAGTATTACATGTCATGCATGCACATTTATAGCAAACACCCATTCTTTTAGCTCTTCTCTTTTTAGCATAGGTGATTCTTCCTAAACCAGACAGATATGAAATAAAAGAGTCAGATGACTCACCTGCCAATCGGACATGTGCTTCAATAATCCAACGAATGTCATTAGGAATACCTTTGATCATCAGCAGTCTCATTCGTTCCAAGCGAGCTTTGTAGACTTTCATTAGAGAGTTTTAAATGAGATAAGGAAATTGTTAGTGAAGATTTGCGAGAACGTCTTCCATCATGAAATGATTTTCATGTAAAATTAAATACACAAAAATAAAATACACCAAATCTGAATATATACACAAATTACATGGGTTGCCTCCCAGCTAGCGCTAAGTTTAACGTTCGTCAGCTAGACATGACTGCCCGAACGTTAGGCTGGATCTGAATATGGCACTTTCTTTTTGTCGCTCAAATGATTCTCCCTAGTAGTGCTTGACACGCTGACTGTTAACTTTGAATGTTTCGTTGGTCTTGGGATCAAGTAACTCAACAGCTCAATATGGTAAAACATGAGTAATCAAAAATTGACCTGACCACATTGATTTCAACTTTCCAGGGAAAAGTTTCAATCTTGAATTGTATAACAACACATGCTGCCTGTGTTCTAGTTGTCTGCGCACTATTTTTTGATCATGTCATTTCTTGGTCTTTTCTTTGTATAATCTGGCATTCTCATAAGCCTGTAGGTGAAATTCCTCCAATTCGTTGAGTTGGTAGAGTCGTTTCTCTCATTCTGCTTATGGATCAAGATTTAACTTCTTTAGTGCCCAGTATGCTTTGTGTTCAAGCTCCACTGGCAGATGGCACACTTTCCCAAACACCATTCGATATGGGGACATACCAATGGGTGTCTTGTAAGCTATCCGGTAGGCCCATAATATTGTTAGTGTTCCTAGAACATGCCAAGGATCTAATAAACATGAAAACATGTTCATAAATTCAAAAATAAGTTGCGGAATTACTTACATTGAATGGATTTGAGGTTTTTAATAATTTGAGAAGAAGATCCAAGATCCAAGATGTTTCCTTTGTTGATTGCAAGCTTTGAGTTGAAGATCTCTAAGATCCTTCCTTTGTTGATTCCAAGCTTTTAAGTTGTTTCTCTATCACCTTAGTTGATTCCAAGAAGTGCTAGCTAACTTGATTTTGCCACAAAATCAAAGAGAATGAGATGTCATGGTTCACGCCAAAGCTTGAGATAAAGCTAGGGCTTTTTTTTCAAGGGTTGTATTTTGTGTAATACATACACAAGTGAAGAGAGAGAGAAGGGTTTTAGGTAAAACCAATTTACCCTTTTACCTAAACAAGGTAGTTGGGTAAATGGTTTCACCAAAACCATTCCAAGGTAGTTGGATGGTGGGTGGCTTAGCATAAATGCCAACTACCCTCCAACTACCACATGTGAAGTGGGCCCCACATTTGAATTCAAAATTCAAATGTCTCTACGAACATTTGCCGCGGCTCGGTTCCGTTTAATCCGATTAAACGAACTTTCGTCGCTAAATAATTAAATCTAATTTAATTAAATAACGATGCCTCACAAATATATTACGAATGTCGTCTACGAATTAATTCTAAATTAATTCGCTTGTTCGCATTAAAGTCCAACTTTTATTTCGTAATGAAATTCAATTCATATTAACATATCTGATATATTAATTTTAGCCCATACGAATAAATTAAATAGAAAAATCAAATTTAACTATTAAATTTATTTTACCGATTAATTCCAAATTAATCGCGTTCTCTCTCTTCCGAAAAAATTTAATCGAAGATTAAATAATACCTCAATTAATCCCAGATTAATTTTCTCTCTCTTAATTAATCCCAGATTAATTATCTCTCTTAATTAATCCCAGATTAATTCTAATTAAATCAACTGTCATCGGTGAATCTTTGGGAAGCGACCCAAGAGATCCCTGGATATGTTGGTAGTAAATTCGGTCATCGGATTATCCGAATACGTGCGTACCTCGTACCACGTGCTTACCGATTTACAAGACATGGTTGGCTTCTAGCAAAGCACCGTGCCTACCTAATTCTCCAGAAATATTCTTACTGGAATATATAATCTATGTCAGGGGTAGTATACGTAGTATTACGTATTGCGATCCAGTATCAGATTGTCACGTGCTAGGCCTGGGGCTGGAATGTGTCTGCCCCGTACGAAGCACATGTCGGATGTCTGGTAACTAGTCTCTATAATCGGACATACATGACCTAGTCATAATATCCCGATGACTGCAGTACTTAAGAGCACTAGTACCGTATCCTACGTGACATCATCTCCACTATGACTGGAGTGATACTTCCATCTTGACATCACATCCAATACACTACGATTCTCGATATACCCAGCAGAGGCGTACACAGAACCTGTTAAAGCCCTGGACGACCAAAACTAAAGCATACTGATTGTCACAAGTATTCGCGATGCAAGTCTCAGGTTAAGACCAAATACACCTACCCTGATTTTGGACTTCCATAGACACATAGTCATACTACCAATGGAATTCCGAGGGGTCTATCCAGAGCGAAGCTGTTTTCTGTACCATCGATAAAACACAACCTCCTATTACACTTGCATGAGTATCCTATACCCAAATATATGAGAACTATGCCGTTATGATCTCACATAACACGCACAAGTGTAATACTAGTCTATTCCGCATTATCGATGTCAAGTCTCGATAATACTACGACTAGGGATATTTAATGATTAATCTTTCGTGGACTGATACTGTCTCATACCATCTCAATCCAGGAACTAATCATATGGACCTCCTATCATTTATACATCTAGGTGATCTAATCACAAATGATAAGAGTGCAATCTCTTTGTCACATAGTTAATTTGTACAACAACACCATGATATGTACAAATAGTGACGCTATGGTCATAATTGTCCAACAATCTCCCACTTGGCCTATAGCCAGTCACTCGAGTGTCTTACACCCGAACTATGTACGGTTCACTCAAACTGCTGAGGAAAGGCTTTCGTCAGCGGATTTGTATGATTATCGTCTGATGTAATTTATTCGATCATCACATCGCCACGATGTGTGATCCGAACGAATCAGATGAATAGTCAAAGTATTTATCTGGATCGTTGATGAGACCATTAATTCTTTAGCTTGTACTGATGTCTAGCTCAGCTGCTAACAGAACTATATCTAATCTAATTAGATTTATCGTCGACCCAAATGGCTTCTATTGCTGCCTCAGCAGCAGCAATAACCCGCATTTGTTGTTTATTCGGCAACAGTATCTTGGTTGGAAGATTTCCAGCTCACTGTACCGTTATTCAAACTGTATAGTACCGTTGTTACGACTTTTAGTCGCTTAATCGGTTAGGAAACTTGCAACAGTGATCCCAGTCACTTCAAGTTCTCCATCTCCATAGTTTAAGACATCATCCTTAGTTCTCTAAGATACTAACAGATATTCTTATTATCAATCCAGTGAGTATCACTTGATTGACCTGTTTGTGACTCCATATGCTCAAAGCGTATGAGACACCAGGTCACGTATATTTTTCAATGTACGAGTTCTCAGAGAGTGTTAACAACTTTAAATCTATCCCAATAGATCTTTATTCCTAGAATAAAGGTTGTTTCTCCCAAGAATTCAACGGAGAGTTTTCATGAAAGCCAAGCTTTCACCGATTATAATATGGGAATATCATTTCCAAGAAATGACATTGTTTGTTTATTCTAAGGTCCCAAAATCAAATCAAGACATGAAATAATGCGTGAATACATCAACGGAGGTAGCGGAATACTCACATTGATCGGTTATGTCGATTTGAAGACGAATCAAGGCCAAAAACGTACTGCCCTGCTCACGCCACTGCAACCAGTCCATGCTCACTGTCTTGGCAGTTTCGGGTCTCAAAACGAAGCTCCAAACTCCGTCGGATGAGTCCCGCCTCATGGTCGAACCTCCCTACCACCTTCGCAAGACTTGTAAGTGTGCTAGCACTTGATTTCTCACCATGAGAAACCACTCTTGCTTCCCTTATTCACGCCCAAACTGGTTCAAAACCAGTGAGCAAAACCTTCTGTTATGCGTGAGAGAAGAGAGCATTTTGAGAGAGATAAAATTGTGTTTTTGTTAAAATGATTTACCAAAAATCAATTTATATTTATGCCATAATATTTATTAAATAAATAATAAATTTATGACACAAAACATGCAATGGCTTAGAGTGTCAAACACTCAATTTCCATGCAATAACATTGAGTGCATTGTACACTATCAACATGCAATGCATTAGAATAAAATAATGCATAAAATGACATGTGTCATGTGGGCCCCACACGTTTCCAAATGAAAGTGGGCCCACGTGCACTCACGCGTTCGGGTTCGATATTTCCGAAATACCGAGCTTACGTCGCGACGTTAATTCAATCGAATTTAAATAAATAATTACGCCTGGCGAAATTATTATTTACGTCGCTAACGAATTAATTCTAAATTAACTCGTTTGCCCGAATTAAAATCTAATTTTAATTCCGCGTCGAAATCTAATTTCATTTAATATATCGAATATATTAATTCATCGATCAATTCCAAATTAATCGTTCTCTCTCTTTAGACGACATTTTATCCCGGATAAAATATCTCCGTTATTAATCCTAGATTAATTTTTCTCTCTCTCTTCTATATAATCCTAGATTATTCAAGAGTGCAAGTTGTGCGTCATCGGTGGATTATCGGGAAGCGACCCATGAGATCCCCGGATAATCTGGCAGTAAATACGGTCGTCGGAGTATCCGAATCACGTACGTACCAAGTACTACGTTCTACCGATTTACGAGACAAGGTCGACTCCTAGCAAAGCACCAAGTCTTCCCAAGTTCTCCGGACATATTCATCAAAGAATATCTAGATCTGTATCAAGCGTAGTATACTAATGTATTGTGCATATCGGCCCAGTATCGGATAATCACGTGCTAGGGCTGGGGCTGGATAAGTGTCTGCCCCGTCCGAAACACATATCGGATGTCTGGTAACTAGTCTCTATAATCGGATATTCATGACCTGGTCATAATATCACGATTGGATGCGCATCACTTAAGAGCACTAATACCGTATCCTGCGTGACATCATCTCCATTATGACTGGAGTGACACTTCCGTCTTGACATCACATCCAATACACTACGATTCCTGATAAACCCAGAAGAGGTGAACACAGAACCAGTTAAGATCCCCCACCACCAAAACCAAAGTTTACCGATTGTCGTAAGTATTAGCGATGTAAGTCTCAGGTTAAGACTATACACACCTACCTTGATTTCGGCCTCCCATAGACACCTAGTCATAATACCAATGGGATTCCGAAGGGTCTATCCAGAGCGAAGCTGTTTCCCGTACCATCGGTGAAACACGACCTCCTATCGCACTTGCACAAGTATCCAATACTTATATATATGAGAACTATGCCGTTGTGCCCTCACAACGCGCACAAGTGCAATACTAGCCTATTCCGCATTATCGATGTCCAGTCTCGATAATACTACGGCTAGGGATATTTAATGATTAATCCTTCGTGGACTGATACTGTCTCATATCATCTCAATCCAGGAACTAATCATAGGGACCTCTCTTCATTTATATATCTATGGTGATCTAATCACAAATGATGAGAGTGCAATTTCCTTATTACATAGTTAATTTGCTACAACAACACAATGATCTGTGCAAATAGTGACGCTATGGGTCGTATTATCCAACAGACATATCATCATTATTTAGGACAGTCACTTTCAGTGCGCTCCCACTAACCTCCTTATATACACAAGAACTATATTCGTTTTGAATCAAATCATACACCATTATGATTACATCAAAACGATAGTTCCAAGAACCCAATGCATACTTCTATCCATACATCGATCAAATAACCTGCAAATCTTATTTGCTAGTTTTGGTACGACAAAACCGTCAAGATGTTATAAACATCCTCCAAAAAGGTTTCCGTTTAAGGAAAACGATTTTGACCTTCAGCTGCCATATTTCATGAATGAAACATGCAGCATCAGCAAGCATTATCCAAATGGATTTATCCATGGCAACAGGTAAAAGGTTTCATTGTAATCAACACAATGTTGATAACGATACCTTTCCACTACAAGCCTAGCTTAGTACGTTGGTATGCTGCCATCCACGTATGTCTTCCTTGAAGACTTATATAGTACCAATAGGCACAATGCCTTGCGGTACAACAACTAGTGTTCAAAAATAGTTGATATACATGGAATCCATTTCGGACTCATGGCACTTTTCCATAATAGGGAGTCGATACCTTGTATCACTTCCTCATACGTAGTCAGTTCGTTTTCCCCAATAAGATTGACATCTTTATGAGGTGAGATCAGAACACGTAAGTATATCGGGTCGTCGGACTATCCGAACACGTAAGTACCTAGTACTACGTTTACACCGATTCACAAGACAAAGTTGGCTTCTAGCAAAGCGTCATGCCTACCCAATTCTCCAGAAACATGCTTACAGGAATAAACGATCTATATCAGGCACAGTATACGTAGTATTGTGTATTTCGATCCAATATCGGATGATCACGTGCTAGGCCTGGGGTTGGAATTGTGTCTGCCCCGTACGAAGCACATGTCGGATGTATGGTAACTAGTCTCTATATCGGATAACCATGACCTAGTCATATTATCCCGATGACTGCAGTACTTAAGAGAACCAGTATCGTATCCTACGTGACCATCATCTCCATATGACTGGAGTGACACTTCCGTCTTGACATCACACCCAACACACTACGATTCACATTATACCCAGCATTGGCGTACATAGAACCGGTTAAAGCCCTGGATGACCTCAACCAAAGTATATTGATTGTCGTAAGTATTAGCGGTGCAAGTCTCAGGTTAAGACCAAATACACCTTCCCTGATTTCGGACTTCCATAGACACATAGTCATACTGCCAATGGAATTCCGAGGGGTCTAATCCAGAGCGAAGCTGTTTCCTGTACCATCGGTAAAATACAACCTCCTATTACACTTGCATAAGTATCCTATACCCAAATATACGAGAACTATGATGTTGTGTCCTCACAACACGAACAAGTGTAATATTAGTCTTTTATGTATTTATCGATGTCCAATCTCGATAATACTCTAACTAGGGATATTTAATGATTTATCCTTCGTGGACAGATACTATCTCAAATCATTCTCCGTCCAGGAACAAATCATAGGGACCTCTCATCATTTATACATCTAGGTGATCTAATCACAAATGATAAGAGTGCAATCTCCTTTTTCACATAGTTAATTTGTACCACAACACCGTGATCTGTACAAACAGTGACGCAATGGGTCATAATTGTCCAACAAATTGGCCACTAATAAGATTGATGTGGTAAATCTAAAATAAACTTGACAAAGGAATTTTAGGTTTCAGCCTTAGACTTAATAGCCCACGATCTTCCTTGAGGATAGATAACCCTTTAATAGATTTCCTTACAGGATAGACATATACATGTCGGGCGGGGGTAGCCATAATTGAAACTTAAACTTAATGAATCCAGATAATTTGGTTGACATAGACATATGGTTCAATTCGGTTAAACTGGGTATTTGCGTCTGACAATCGACAGAGGCTTTTGCATAATTTAGTGTTCCAGGTTAGTAAACCGATTTATTACACAAACATAAAATAACCACTTCATCTTTAAAATGATATTGGAAGAAATCACAATCCTAGATAGTTTTTAATATTGAATTTTCTTAAAACCTACTTTGTAACAATTTTATTTATTTGTTTTTAAATTTAGAATCGTCACTATTTAAAATCAATCAAACAACCTGTTAGATACTAGTAATCATTTGACCTCATAAAATTAATAGATTAGATATTAAGTCCTCATGGGATCGATATTTTTATACTACTTGAACGATACGTGCGCTTGCATTATACGTGTGTGTTTACGCCGGTCAAGTTTTTGGCGCCGTTGCCGGGGACTTATTTCTCTTTTACTATTAGTTTAGGGGTTAGATATGTTACTTGTATCTAATTTCTTTTTACTTATTGTTTTTGTTTTCTTATGTTTCAGGTTCTCAGAAACTACATGAGACGAACCAGAAGCTTTGAACTCCGACCGCTTGACCCAGAAATTGAAAGAACCATCAGACATTTGAGAAGGGAAAGGCGAGAAGGCCAAGAAGTAATCATTAACATGGAACCTAAACCGTTGGAGGTTGCACCAACAATTCCCATTCGAGACAGAACCATTCCGGTGGTTGATAGACTCATTTCATGTATTGTACTTCCTCCCTTACCAGCAATTGCGTGTGACATCAAAACATGCATTCAGATGATTCAGCAGACAGTTTAGTTCGGGGGGAATGCAACTGAAGATCCTAATGCCCACATCAGTAACTTCCTGGAAGTTTGCGGTACTTTCAACTACAACAGAGCATCAGAAGAAGCAATGAGACTGCGTGTTTTCCCATACTCCTTGAAGGACGGAGCTAAAGCTTGGCTACATTCACTACCAGCAGGTTCTATCACAACTTGGAACGCTTTAGCCACCAAATTTCTTGCAAAGTACTTTCCACCAGCCAGAACTGGAAAGCTGAGGAATGACATCACATCCTTTGTACAAGAAGATTCAGAATCCCTCTGCGAAGCTTGGGAAAGATTCAAAGATTTGCTTCGGAAATGTCCTCACCAAGAAATTCCAAAATGGCTTCAAGTCCAAACATTCTATAATGGACTTTCTGGAATAATGAGAACCACAATCGATGCTGCTGCTGGAGGAGCTTTAATGGCAAAATGAGAAGATGAAGCCTGGGACCTAATCGAAGAAATGGCCAACAACAATTCTTTATGGCCAACAGAAAGGAGCATGATCCAAAGAATTGCAGGAATTTATGATGTTGGAGCCAACACAGCACTGAATTCCAAGCTGGATGTGATTTGCAAAAATCTGGAAACTTTTAACATAAAAGTTAATGGTGGATCCACAAGTTCACCATTTGGAGGAGCACCTGATTCAGAATCTTTCAACCAATATAAAGAAACGGTGAATTATGTCAATAATTTCAACAGACAATGGAACAATCCATAATCCAACACCTACAACCCAGGGTGGAGGAATCATCCCAATTTCGCATGGAGCAACAATTCAGGGCAAATGAACAATCCACCACCCGGATTCCAACAACATAACAAAGGCCAGGAACAGGCAAATGAACCAGGAATAACAGAAGTGTTGACCCACTTGAAAAAGATAGAAGCAAAACACGACTCTCAAGCAGCAAGATATGATGCTATGTTTCAATCTCAAGAAGCAAGATATGATGCTATGTTTCAATCCCAAGCAGTATTAATTCAAAGTCAATAATCTTCTATTAAAGCACTGGAGAATCAAATTGGACAACTGGCCAATGCTCAGAGTTACAGACCGCCAGGTACCCTTCCTAGCAACACAGAGCCAAATCCAAGGAACATGGGGAAGGAGCAATGTCATGCCATCATGTTAAAAAGCGGTACTGAAATCAACAAAGATGTTGGAATCAAGGCAACAACAATTGAAGATTTTCCAAAAGAAATAAAGCAACAGATGGAGGAAAAAGAAGCAAAGGAAAAAGAATAGATCACTCAACCTCCACATTTTCCTCAGCGTCTTCAGAAGAATAAATTGGACAAGCAGTTTGCTCGATTCTTGGAGGTGTTCAAAAAGCTGCATATCAACATTCCATTTGTAGAAGCGTTGGAACAAATGGCCGCTATGCCAAATTCATGAAAGACATTCTTTCACAAAAGCGGAGATTGGGAGATTATGAGACAGTAGCATTATCAGAAGAATGCAGCGCTATCATTCAGAGGAAACTTCCCCCAAAGTTGAAAGATCCTCGCAGTTTCACTGTTCCTTGCACCATAGGAGAACATGACTTTGGTAAGGCTCTGTGTGATTTAGGTGCGAGTGTTAACTTGATGTCTTTTTCTATTTTCAGGAAATTATAGATTGGAGAAACAATGCCAACTTCAGTCTCACTACAACTTGCTGATAGAAAGCTCGTATTTCCAAGAGGCGTAGTTGAGGATGTGCTGGTCAAGGTTGACAAATTCATTTTCCCAGCAGATTTTATTGTCCTTGATATGGAGGAAGACGCAGACGTGCCAATCATCCTCGGGAGACCATTCTTGGCTACAGGTCGAACCATTATTGATGTATAAAAAGGAGAACTAACCATGAGGGTACAAGACCAAGAAGTAACATTCAATGTTTTCAAAGCCATGAATTTCCCAGATGATGAAAAGAAGGAGGAATGTTTCAGACTTGATATGATACACAATACCGTTCAGAACTCTGATGAAAGACAAAGTTCTACTGACAAACTTAAAACATGTCAATTGCCTGTGGAGCCTAAAGATAAAGCGTCTTTTGTACTGAAGAAGCCAATTCTTGCACTACAAGCAACAAAAGAGAAAAAGTTCCACCAGCTCAACGAATTGGAGGAATTTCACAATCACCATTTTGAGGATGCCAAATTGTACAAAGAAAAGGGCAAGAAAAGACATGATGAGAAGTTAGTGCGCATACAACTGGAACCAGGGCAGAAGGTACTGTTAAACAAATCAAGGGTGAAATTCTTCCCATGGAAGCCAAAATCACGGTGGTCAGGTCCATTTGTGATCACCAAAGTTTTACCAGATAGAGCTGTTGAGATACATGATCCTGACTCCAACAAGACTTTCAAGGTTAAAAACAAGCGTGTCAAGCACTACTGGGAGAATCATTTGAGCGACAAAAAGAAAGTGTTACACTTTCAGATCCAGCTTAATGTTCGAGAAGTCAAGTCTGGCTGACGACTTTAAACTTAGCGCTCGCAGGGAGGCAACCCATGCAATTTTTATATATATTGTGATCTAGTGTGTTTTATTTTTGTGTGTTTAATTTTTGCAGGTTTAGTCATTTCAAGATGGAAGAAGCTCTCGCAAATCTTCGCAAGCAATTTCCTTCTCTCCCTCAAAAATCTCTGATGAAAGTTTACAAAGCTCGCTTAAAACGGATGAGACTACTGATGATCAAAGGTATTCCTACTGACATTCGTTGGATTATTGAAGCACGAGTCCGATTGGCAGGTGAGTCTTCTGACTCTTTTATTTCACATCTGTCTGGTTTAGGAAAGAGTACATATGTTAAAAAGGGAAGAGCCAAAAGAATGTGTGTTTGTTATAAATGTGCTCGTATGTTTTGTAATACTCGTTGTCGTTCTTTAGGAATGGTATCTGATAACCGCAAAGATAAGATTAATTTCATTAGGGATGGCTTGAATAATGAGTCTTTGGATGACATATCTAAAACTCTTGAGACGCATCCTAGTGGATGTGTGTATCATGAAATTCGCATGTTATATGCACAATTCCAAAAGGAAAGACAACTGTTAAGTCTCGGGAATCTGACTCAAAAAGACCATGTTTGCCAATTTATAAGAAAATTGGATGGGAAGCTTGTCTCTGACGAATAGACGTCAATCAAGCCGTTACTTTTCTTGTAAATATTATATCTCTTTGTCTTTTCTTAATAATTGTGATTTGTTGTGTTGTTTTTCTTTTATTTTCATAGACAGGATCCAGACTTTTTTACCTTTCACGATTTCTTTTGTTGTTTAGCTAACAAACGTCCTCTAGAAGATACTAGTGCTATTATTACTCACCCTTTTCAGGTACTATAAATTTAGCCCGTCATTGCACTTTTGAAGGCATCCAGAGTTGAGAAAGAAATACATATAAAAAATGGAAGCCACTTCAAGAAGACGAGTTGAAAATATCTGTGTGTTTTGCGGTAGTAGTGTTGGTGTTAAGCCACAATACGTAGAAGCAGCACAAGAATTGGGTCGAGTCTTAGCTGCAAGAAATATGCACTTAATATATAGCTGAGGCAATCTTGGACTTATGGGGATCGTTTCAAAGATCGTACAAGAAGGAGGCAATCACGTTTTGAGAATCATCTCAAAGCCCTTGGCAGAAGCAAATCTTATTGAACCATCAAACGGAGAGGAACTGATTGTGCCAGGTATGTCTGACCAACTGGTAGAAATGATTAACCGTACTGATACTTTTATTGCTTTGCCAGGTGGCTTGGGTACATTGGAGGAAATATTTATTGTGCTATCTTGGGCGAATCTGAACATACACCAGAAACCAATTGGGCTGTACAACGTTGATGGATTTTATGATTGTCTTTGTGTATTTCTTGATGATGCCCAGAGAAATGGGTTCGTGTCAAAACCTTTGAAATAACTCCTATTTACTGCCAGAACTGCTCCGGATCTGATTGATCAACTCTTAGCCTATGAACCACGAGTTGACCCTATCCTTTCAAAGATAAATTGGTCCGAGGACGATCATGGTAAGAGGCGTCGTATTAATCTGGATCTTAACCTTCAATTTCTTGTAGAATTTCAGCTAACCAGGTACTACCTTCTAAACTCCTCTTCTATTGTTTAAGACATTGGGGACAATGTCTCATTTAGGTTTGGGGGAGGGAATTAGTTGATCAGTACCTTGTTTTTAGTTTGTGTGTTCTTTTTATTTTTAGTCCAAAATTTTTCGAAAAATACAAAAAATTGAAAAGTTTTCAAAAATTACAAAAAAAATTTGTGTTTTTGTGTTTTTATTTTGACTAAAAGGGTGAAATTGGTGAGAGATAGCTGAGTAAGGAGTTTCCACTCCTGATACGTATCTCAAACCTATATCGGAACAAGTTAATTTTTGTTTATTTCCTTTTGAATTATTTACTTTGTAAATTCTCCATAAAATTGACTAAAATGGATCTTCATTTGTTCAGTTATCAGATATTATCAACATACATAGTAACATACGGACATGAACTAAAATTGAAAAGTTTGTAATATTCAGTGATCTAGTTTAATTGGAGGAAGCATCTACAAAAGCAATGGAGTAAAAATAAAATAAAATAAAATAAAACATATGAGATCCGAGTTATTAAGTTTGTAAGGGTGTTTTAACACCTAATGCCCTACAACCAACTGGTTTGGGAGTCACTGGCCCAAAGCTCATTACATGGATCAAAGATGCTGCAAAAATATATATATCTGAAGTCTGAGTAATTAAGTTCGTAGGGGTGTCTTAACACCTGGTGCCCTAAAGCCAACTGGTTTCGGAGTCACCGACCCAAAGCTCGCTACATAGATGGAAGATATTGTATATAAATAAAAAAAATCAAAGAGAAAATCAGAAAATTCAGAAAAATTATTCCATTGCTGCAAAAAGATGTGAATTCTGATAAACCTTTAGGACAAAAATATTACTCTCTTATCAACTACACTTGTGACTGTTGTGGGCAAAAATGAGTTGATTAATATTTTGTCGGCTGTGCATATGGAGAATGGTAAATATAATCGGAGAATTTACTTATTCGGTAATTTAGAAAGAAAGAAAACAACTAGTAACTTGAAGTAGAAGTTTCACCTGATTAGTCACTAACTTCTTTATTCTCTTTTCTCTTGTCTTTTTGCTTTTATGTCCATTAGTTTTACTACCTTTTTACTTTTATAAAACGTTTGTGGGTATCGTTGCTGTAAGCCCTCACGAGACTATAACTCGTCCACTAGGGACACCTAGGGGTTTAAAGGCTTGTTGCATATGCTAAATGCAACCGTGATCCCTACAAAAGTGGCTTAGTTTAATTTTAATTGTTTCTTGTATTTTATTTTATTGTTTTGCTCAAGGACTAGCAAAATGTTAGGTTTGGGGGTGTGATGAGCGGAAAATATATCAATATTTACCGCCCCTTTAACTTAATATTTTGTTTAGTTTCTCGGGTTTGATGAACGTTTTGATGTGTTTTAGTTTATTTTACAGATAAAATAATATCGAATCTCAATAAAATCATTTAGGACGAAATATGGGTCAAATAAGGGCAATTATTGGACTTGATATTTTAATTTTGGAGATTGGAAACTTGAAAAGGCGTTTTTGACGAAGTGCAGTTTTGGAAATTCCAGTTTTGCGCATCTGTCGTAATTTGGGCATAACGTTTTACTCCGATATCTGATTGAGCTGCTTCAAGTTCCAGATTAAAGAAGACTCAAAGATCTACAGCTTTGAAACACAGAATAATTTCTAATTCTAACGATTTCATGCCCGAAATGGATGAACCACCCAGAAGTGTGTTGTGTGTAATTATTAAAGTCACTTTCAATCATTTTCAAAGCAAAAAAATAAATTAATAAATATTAATAAAAATTATCAAATCATCACCAAACATGATAAGAGATTAGTGAAGCAATTAATAATGGATTTGGTGGAGCAATTAATAATTGATTTGGTGGATGATTTGATGGAGGCAAAATTTTGCCTATAAATACCAAGCCATTTCATTTGTAAAATTCATACTTTCTTCTAAGGAATTCATTAAGAATACTAAGAAGATTGTATCTTGTTTGTTTATTTACAGCTTTCAGTAATTAATTTCCGCTTTTGCACTTTCTTTTCTTTACTTTTCAGTTTTTACTTTCCGCAATTTAATTTTACGCACAGTACTTTTCTTTCTTTAATTTTCAGCATTTACTTTTCAGCAATTTACTTTTCAGCAATTTACTTTTCAGTAATTTACTTTCAGCATTTACTTTTCAGTAATTTACTTTCAGCATTTACTTTTCAGCATTTAATTTTCAGTATTTAATTTTCAGCATTTACTTTCCGTCATTTACTTTTCAGTATTTTACTTTATGTCTTTTATTTTATTTAAGTTTTTTTTACTACTCGTAAATATGTGTCGTAACTAAGCCAGTTATCTGGGGTTGTGATGAAATCCAATATCACCGGTTTATAAGGGGTTAAATTATAGTTTGGATAATTTAAAGGTTTACTTATTAAGTCTTAAGCTTAATGCGTCTTGTTAATTAGCCACTAATAAGATTAATGTGGTAAATCTAAAATAACCTTGACAAAGGAATTTTAGGTTTCAGCCTTAGACTTAATAGCCCACGATCTTCCTTGAGGATAGATAACCCTTTAATAGATTTCCTTACAGGATAGACATATACATGTCGGGCGGGGATAGCCATAATTGGAACTTAAACTTAATGAATCCAAATAATTTGGTTGACATAGACATATAGTTTAATTGGGTTAAACTGGGTATTTGCGTCTGACCATCAATAGAGGCTTTTGCATAATTTAGTGTTCCAGGTTAGTAAACCGATTTATTACACAAACATAAAATAACCACTTCATCTTTAAAATGATATTGGAAGAAATCACAACCCTAGATAGTTTTTAATATTGAATTTTCTTAAAACCTACTTTCGAACAATTTTATTTACTTGTTTTTAATTTAGAATCGTCACCATTTCAAATCAATCAAACAACCTGTTAGATACTAGTAATCATTTGACCTCATAAAATTAATAGATTAGATATTAAGTCCTCGTGGGATCGATATTTTTATACTACTTGAACGATACGTGCGCTTGCGTTATACGTGTGTGTTTACGCCGGTCAGTCCACTACTCACGTTCGCTGCTTCACTATTTTGAGCTATTGTTTCCTCTGTTTTGCTGCTGTTTCTGCTGTATTCTGGTCACAGTATTGGCTTACTGGTTTTCGGTAAATAAGGGACTGTTTTTTAGGTGTTTGGGCTGCTGTTTGGGGGTGTATTTTCGGTCACTGCAATGCAGTTTCAGAGGTGATTTTTGGTGGTTGTAAGGACTGTTTTGGTTATGACGTTTGCTGTTTAGGAGGAGTTTCGGTGATGATGTTAGCTGCTTTATTATTTTTGATGATGGGGGTGTTTAGGGGCTATGGTTTCGGTTGCTAGAGAGGAGGAGAAAGGAGAATTATTTGCTTCTTCCTTTGCCTTGGGTATGAATGTTAAGTTTATTTCTTTTGTGTTTTTGTGTGAATGAGCTTGGGGTTCTAAGGTTGGATTTGTGTTTCTTTTATAAGCAAAGGCTAGGGTTTCTCTTGTTTGAATATGAATGGGATCAAGTAATTATGGGGGGAATATTTCTAATTAGTGTTTCACAAGGAAAATATCTTCTTAAGTTATGGAGGAGATTTGGTTGTTTGGGAAGGTGATATATTTGATTTGTTTCATTTAGGTATGTGAATTATTTATATTGGGATGTGATTTATTTAATTTAGGAAGGATATAATTTTAATTTGTGACATGTTTTAAATATTTTAATTATTTTTGGGTGGGTTTTGGTGGGCTAAATGGGCTTGGGCGTGAGGCTAGCAACAAAACAAGAAGTACCGACACCGTTTGAACGCCTATTCGAACGGTACACGAACACCCGCAATCTGCTTGACGTTCGAATGTGTTCAAAAACGCAGCACGAATGAAAACAGTGAACATGTGAATTGAATCCGATGACATACTTATTCTGAATTTCCCCTTCCGACATTCGTTTCCCGCAACTTCCTTAACCTAAAGAGTAGTGCCTCCGTACGAGACTCATCATCGGGACTTATATATAAAATACAGCGCCTACAGTCGCCCCACTTCGATGGGACTTGTGTTGTGCTTGACAATGACAATCCTATCAAGTCGTGCAATGCATTTTTACTTACCTGGCTCGCCAGCTGCCACCTGACTTGCCTGCTACTTCAAGCTGAGTTGATGATGCAGTGGACCTCGATCCTGGGACGCATCCCAATAACTGTAACCGACAACGGGGGCCTCGACCCTGGGACGTATCCCAATACCGCTGATAATATGGGTCACGACCCTGGGACGCATCCCCAAAACTGATGATACAGGGGGCCAACGACCTTGAGACGCATCCTGATAACTACAACCGACAACGGGGGCCTCGACCTTGGGATGCATCCCGATAACATTGAAAATGTGGGTCATGACCCTGGGACGCATCCCCAAAACTGCTGATGATGTGGGTCACGACCCTGGGACTCATCCCCAAAACTGCTGATACTAATGTGGGCCTCGCCCCCGGGACTCATCCCCAAAACTGCCGATGATGTGGGTCACGACCTTGGGAATCATCCCCAAAATTGATGCTGATATGGGGCTCACCCCCAGGACTCATCCCCAAACTGATACTGATGTGGGCCTCGGCCCCAAACTGATGCGGATGTGGGCCTCGGCCCTGGGACTCATCCCCCAACTGATGCTGACATGGGCCTCGCCCCCAAACTGATGTTGATGTGGGCCTCACCCCCAAACTGATGTTGACATGGGCCTCACCCCCAAACTGATGTTGACATGGGCCTCACCCCCAAACTGATACTAATTCATTCTTGAAACTGATGACACTGTACTGTTGCTGCTTCTGTTTGGCTTGCTCTTGCCGCTTTCTCTTTTTCTTCTTTGAAACCTGTTATTACAAAACAGAACAAACACAAAAAGAATGCAAATATGTTACGTGTATGCATGCATTCATGAATGAGTTTCCTACCCCGTTGGGTTAGGTCTTCTGTCAATTCCCTTGGTGACCGCTCGGTCTTCTTTCCCTCAGGCAAAATACCGCTTCAATCTATCCACATTGATCGGCTCAGTAAACTCGTTCCCTTCCAAATCTGACAGTCTCACTGCCCCATTTCCCATTACTTTATGCACTATGTAGGGTCATTCCCACTTAGGTCTGAACTTTCCTCTTGGGTCTGTCGTCAACGGCCTCGACTGCTTAAGTACCAAATCACTCTATCTGATCTTAGTAGGACGCACCTTCTTGTTGAATGCTCGGGCTAATCTCTTCTGATATATCTGCATGTGATGCAAGGACTTCATCCTCTTTTCATCCAGTAGTGCTAACTGTTCAAATCTCTGTGCGGCCCATTCCTGTTCAGGTAACTTTATTTCTACTAATACCCCGCATGGACTATATCTCGACTTCCACTGGCAGTACTACTTCCATTCCGTAGACCAAAGAGTAAGGTGTGGCTCATGTTGCTGTTCTTACTGATGTTATGTACCCCCACAGGGCGTATGACAACTTATCGGCCCAATCTTTGCAATTCTCTGTCATCTTGGCTAATATCTTCTTTACTGTCTTATTGGCTGCCTCGATTGCCCCATTTATCTGCGGCCGGTAAGGTGACGACTTGTGATGTCTTATCTCATATCTCTGTAGCATTGCCTTCATTTCCCCTTGAAACTGAACTCCGTTATCTGTCACTACATGATGCGGCATCCCATATCTACATATGATGTTCCGAGCTGTGAACTTCGCCATCTGCTTTGCTGTGACGTTACAAAATGACTCGGCTTCCACCCATTTTGAGAAGTAGTCCACTACCACTACTATGAAACGATGTCTATTTGATGCATTCGGTCGAATCTCCCCGATCATATCAATTCCCCATGCTGAGAAAGGCCATGGCTCTGATAGCCCGTGTAACTCTGTGTGAGGCAGATGGTTCAAATTACCGTGTTCTTGAAAATCATGACAATGTTTTACCAGCTTTGCACAGTCTGTCTCCATGGTCAATCAGTAGAAGCCTTGTCTTACAATCTTGCGAGACAAGTTCAACCCATTCATGTGCGGTCCACATACCCCGACATGTACTTCTTCCATTGTCTTATGAGCTTCTTCTTTTCTCAAACACTTCAGCTGAACGCCATTTGTCTGTCTCTTATACAATTCTCATTTCAAAACCACATACTTAAAAGCTAACTTCTGAATAGCTACCCTGTCTTTTCTGCTTGCTTCTTCTGGGAGTTCTCCAAGTTCCAGGTATTGATGAATATCATGGTACCAAGGTTTTCCGTCGTCGATCTCCACTTCCAAAACTCTTTCTATCTCGTAAATGGGTCTGTTTGCTGTTGTTAGCACCAGTGGTTTCATCACTAACTTCTCTGGATTTTCCCAAGTCGCTGCAAGTGTAGCTAATGCGTCTGCCATCTGATTCTCTTCTCGCGGCAAGTGCTGAAACTTACAATCGGGGATAGCCTGTGCCAATTTTCTGAGGTGAAAAATGTAAGGTTTCAACCGTTCTTCCTTCAATTCCCATTTTCCCTGCATCTGTCGGACTACCAACATCAAATCTCCGTAGACCTCCACGCTCTCAGCCTTCAAGGCTATCAATGCAATTAATCCAAAAGCACATGCATCATACTCGGCCATGTTTTTAGTTACTCTGAACGTCAACCTCTTGGCCATAGGCAAAGTCTCTCCTTCAGGAGTCACTATCACGATCCCAATTTCGGCTCCTTTGCAATTCACTGCTCTGTCGAAATACATTTTCCATCCTTGAACTGTTATTGCTGGGATCTCTTCATCTGGGAATTCAAACTTGTACTGATCCCCTTCAATAGGTTGCAATGCCAGGAATTCTGCTACAGCTCGCCCCTTGATTACTTTGGAGGTGAGATACTCAATGTCAAACTCTGTTAGCAACACTAACCATCTTCCCAACTTCCCCACTAGCGAAGGCACTGAATGTAGATACTTCAAGGGATTTTCTTTGGCCACCACCTGGATCTTGTAAGACTGGAAGTAATGCCGCAGTTTTCTGGACGCCCATACCACTGCCAAATAGATCTTCTCTACTTCTTGATAGCGGGCTTCATATGGAAGCATCTTCTTACTGAGATAGTAGACTGCATGCTCTACCCCTGTCTCATCTGCCTGTACCATCATTGCCCCCAGTGCTTCTGATTCTATGGCCAAATATAATATCAAGGGTATGCCCGGTCTCGGAGGTTTCAATACAAGAGGTTTTACCAAGTATTCTCTGATCTTATCGATGGCTGCTTGACACTGCTCATCCCATTTCATTGGCTGGTCTTTTCTCAGCAGTTTGAAGATAGGCTCACATATTGATGTCAACTTGGCGATGAACCGACTAATATACGGAATTTTCCCGAGGAATGCTCTAACTTCCTTCTCTGTCTTTGGTGCTGGCATATCAGTAATTGCTTTGATCTTCTCAGAGTCTACCTCTATTCCTCCCATTCCAACTGTATGTCCCAGCAACTTTCCTGATGTTACCCCAAACACACATTTTTTGGGATTCAGCCGCAAGTTGTATTTGTCAACCCTCTGAAGGAACTTCTCCAGTGCTTCTATATGCCCAATTCTTGTCTCTGATTTTACCATCATATCATCCACATATACTTCAATCTCTTTGTGCATCAAGTCATGGAATAGTGTAGTGGCCATCCGCTGATAAGTAGCTCCTGCATTCTTGAGCCTAAACGGCATTACCTTGTAACAATATGTTCCCCACTCAATGACAAAGGCAGTCTTGTGCTTGTCTTCTTCAGCCATGAGAACCTGATTGTATCCTGAAAACCCATCTGCAAATAAATACATGGCAGATAAGGCCGCACTGTCAACTAGCACATCTATATGAGGTAGAGTAAAATCATCTTCCGGGCAAGCCTTGTTAAGATCTCTGTAATCCACACATATTCTGACCTTCCCGTCTTTCTTTGGCACCAGCACAATATTTGCCAACCACTCAGGATACTTCACCACTTCCAGGAACCCCACATCTATCTGTTTCTTGACTTCCTCTCTGACTTTCTTGGCCCACACAGGTCTCATCCGTCGAAGTTTCTGTTTCACTAGCCTCATATTCGGATAAGTTGGAATTGTATGTTGGGCGATGCTTCTGTCTACTCTGGGCATGTCCTCATAGGACCAAGCAAACACTTTGGCATATTTGGCCAATATTTCTTCTAATTTCTCCTGCTCCTCAGAGGTAACCTCACATGCAATAGAATTTCCCTGGGGCTCTCAAGTGTACCAAGGTTAAATGTATTTCATCTTCTCCATGATCCTAGCCACCTTAGGATCCACCCACTCCTCAAAATTTACCGATACATAGAACCTCGCGAAAGGCTGTACCTCTAAAGCAGCCACAGCATTATCTACTTCAGCTCGGATGGTGACAATCTCTCCCCCGTAGGGAAACTTAATAACCAGATGCATAGTGGAGGAGACGCCCCCAAGCTTGTGGAACCACGGCCTTCCCATTTACAAAGCAAAAGTAGCTGGAATATCCAGCACTGTGAACTCAACCGCATCCTCAATCGGGCCAACCTTGACTACTGCGGCAAAGGTACCCTCAACTCCTCGCTTGCTATCATCATAAGCCTTGATGGTTATATTGGAGGGATACAGATATGTTGCCTTCATACCCAACTTCGCCAAAATCTTCAATGGACACACATTGATGGATAAGCCATCATCTACCATCACACAAGATGTCTTATTGCCCCTCACTTCAGCTCTGATGAATAAAGGTTTATTATGGTTCCTTCTCTCAGCCGGGAGTTCCTCCTCATAAAAGGTTATTATCTGTAAAGCTTCATTTTGCACTAATCCGACAAACATCGCGGGGTTGGCATCCTTCATCACCACTATCTTGCTCAAGGCCTCAACCATGGCCCGCATGTGCTCCTGAGACGAACAAAACAATTCCCAGATGCTAACTTGTGCCCGTGTCTTCCTCAACTAACGTAGCACTGCATCCCCCTCAGCATTCTCCACATTTTCAGACACTTCTCTGCCTTCCGTTAACACTTCCTTACCCTTCTCAACTGTATCACTGTAGAAACGCCCGTTATGTGGCATTCCTCTTACCACCTCTTCATCACTACTGGAGAAATATTCCCAGAAAATTTTTCCCCTGTTCTGTTTCATCCTCGCTGTTGCTATCCCAAATTCCCAGGCAGAAGGCTTGGTGTTCAAAGGATTTGAGGACAAGGCTTTCGGGTAGGCCAGAGTTTATCATATAGGCTGGTGGTGGGACAGATTGGTAATTCGATAGGGGGTTTTTGTGTGTGTTAGGTTGTTCTGTTTCATGGTCGGGTATCTTCTTGAAGTCTATAAGGTCTTGGATTTCATGGCGGAGGCGGGCATAATTGTCAGTGTCATGGCCCTTCTGTTGGTGGAAATGACAATACTGGTTTAGGTTGAGGTACGGTGGCACAGGGTTCGGAAATGGCCTGGGTTCCAAAGGTTTTACAAGTCCTTGCATCTTCAGCTTTTCAAACACCTTTGACAAAGGTCTACCAAGATTGGAGAACCGCCTGTTTCTGAAGGTTACCGACCTCAGCAGTAGCGGGCATGGTCTCAGACGGCCCCCTAAAAGTCCTTCTATTCTGGCCATAAAACTTTCTGTTCTCGGCCTCTTCTTCCTCAATATCCATGACAGTTTCCCTCAACTGTCGAAAATCAGTTATCATCGAAGTCATCCTCTTCAGCTTACCATAAATAAAGGGTTTGGTGCCCTTGATGATCATTTTGATCTGGCCCTACTCCGAAGTCCGAGTCTGCATCTTCAGTAGTTGGCTCCTCCAGCGATCTACATATTCCTTGAAGCTCTATTCTGGCTTCTGCTTGGTGTTTTCTAAGTCCCGGAGTGACAAATCGATCTCCAGATCTGTAACATACTGTTTCACAAAGGCTTCTGCCAGTTCCCTCCAATCTTCCTTAACCTTTCTTTCAAGGCTATGGTACCACACTACAGGTGCCCCCTCAAGCAACATCCCAAACATTTTCTGAACTTGGCGTTGTGACAGAACTACTGAACTCTTTACCGTGACATATTACCGGAGATGGACCCTCGGGTCCCCATTCCCATTGAACTTGGCCATATCAGGCATCTTGAATTGAGCTGGCAACTGTTCTTCAAAAGTTATTGCCTCATAATCTAGCAGGTCTTCATGTTTACCCCTCATCTTACGGGTAACCGACTCTACCTGATCTCGGAGTTTTTGCAGTTCAGCTTGAGACCCTGCCACTTTCCCCACAGCATATTCAGCCATATCATCATCAAAACCCAGAATATCATCATTCAATCTAGTCGGAGGGTCTTCATACCTCTCATTCTCAGAGTTTCCCCCAGCATGGGGCACAGCTATATTGGCCATAGCAGCAGCAAGACTTGCAACTATTCAGTAACCTTGGTGAGATTGGTTTCCAACTGATCCATACGGGATGTTTCATTCTCTGATTCGCTCATGTTTTCTATTGGCCTCTTAACAAATCTTCCCTTTTTTCCCTAACCCAACGGATATCTATAATGGCTCTTAAGGCACAAGAGAGTTAACATGATATGTGTATGCATGAGATACATGAGATACGTGCGATGTGTGGAACATATAATTCGGCCCATTGTCATTTTTAAAGCTTCAATCATATTATTGCAAGGTGCAAACTTGTCCCAGTTGAAAAGGCCCAACAGGTTTACACCTTTGCAATAACGTGGTTAAACAACTTCAAATGATAAAGAACCCAAACACATGATGGCCCACCGGCATTTCAGAAACTTTTGGCCCAATTTTCATAAGATACGAACTCGTCCCAGTTTAAATGGCCCAACAAGTTCGCATTTCTTACAAGAAGTCCAATTGCATCCAAATGAGGATGGTCCACAAGCACAAGGAAATAGTTGCTATAGGTCATACAACTCCGGTCTACGTGTGGGTTTGCGGGAGTGTGGACAAAGACTCTCAATGGCCAAGGATTACCCACAACTAGGTCTCCCCACTCAAGGGTTCGAGCAACCAAGTGAGCGCACCTTTTTTTATACCTTACGGTACGTGCCAACGAGTTATGGTGCATGACTGACTGTCAAATGGATTTCCCATTATAGATTCCCCAGAGGGAGGGCAGAGCGAACTCTCTTAAAAACCCAAGCCTTTTAGGCTATTATCGCTTGGTGACAAAAATAAACAACGAGTCCTCCAAATTAGTCCATCACGGTAGGTTACAAGTACGTGATTATCTAGGTGCCTTCGCAGCTTTTCCTTATAGAAAGGTAGTGAATGAGGGAAGACACCAAACCATTACCTAGCCTTAAAAGTGCCTTTGATTAAACCCCTTTCAACCCACGGTAAACACGGTTAATTAAAGAACAAATCACAATCATTACAAGGCATTATTTCGGGGCCAATTCTCTATCCCCAGTGGAGTCGCCAACTGTAGGACACAGAAATCAGTGCGCTGTCCCGGGCTCGCGGCCCGGTTGGTAGTACGGAATAGCCCACGGGGGAACTAAACCGGAGAAATAAAAAATAGAGTCGCCACCCGGTGTGAACCGGGAAAATGATTTAAGGCCGCACTCACCCCTCGCAAGGGAATACATCAAACCATTGGGTTCAGAATGGTCCCTTACTTATGCCTCTTGTAATGAAATGATTTGTGCAATAATTTAATCGGATCTACGCAACATATATTTCAAAGGATAATTTACTTCTAAGTTCATGCATAAAAAATGAATTGGAATAACGGCAAGCATATAATTTCATGAACGCATTATATTGATAAACACAGAGACGTAAATAAACAATAAGTGTACAAGCATGGATATTAAAGAGAGGCAATTAAGTGCATAAATATTGAAGAGAGCTCACTAAACATATGGTGGGGAAGGGAATGACTAGGGGAACAAACATGCATGAAACATGATGAAGGAATATGTCCAGTGTATGTGCGTTCGTGTAGTGTTTGAAAACACGTTCGAACGGTAAACAGAAGGTTCGCGTTCGTATAGTGTTCGAGAACGCATTCGAATGGGATAAGACCTGATGAAACAAAATGTTTGTGCATTCGAGTAGCGTTCGTAAACGTGTTCGAACGAGAAACAGAAGGTTCGCGTTCGTATAGCGTTTAAGAATGTGTTTGAACGAGTTGAGACAGAATGCGTACGTTCGTGTAGCGTTCGGAAACGCGTTCGAACGAGATTACCAAAATGGCATCTGAAACGACACAAACACATGCATGGATTGAACAAATACACAATGTAGGACCTCATGTGCCCAATTGAACACATCTCATATTCAATCGAATGCACCTCGTCCGGCGCGGCAAAACATCGTGGTAAAGGTAGCCTTTAGGCATTTTCCCTCGAATAGAGGACCTTTAATCCACCCAAGTTAGCCCATGTGCACTAGAATGAAATACATGCATAGATAGAGCAATGATATGCAAAAGGTCAATGACATAACAAAAGGCGCGGCAAAACATCGTGGTAAAGGTAGCCTTTAGGCGTTTTCCCTCGAATAGAGGACCTTTAATCCACCCTAGTTAGCCCATGCGCATTATATTACTATGCATACAAATTAATAAAACAATGATGTGGAACTCTGTATGTCCGATTAAACATATCTCACATTCAATCAAACATACTTCATTCGGCGCCACAAAACATCATGGTAAGGTAGCCTTTAGGCATTTTCCCTTGAATAGAGTATTGGAGAATTATGACGCATAGCGTCACTATTTGTACAGATCATGGTGTTGTTGTACAAATTAACTATGTGACAAAGGAGATTGCACTCTTATCATTTGTGATTAGATCACCTAGATATATAAATGATAGGAGGTCTCTATGATTTGTTCCTGGACGGAGAATGATATGAGACAATATCAGTCCACGAAGGATAAATCATTAAATATCCCTAGTCAGAGTATTATCGAGATTGGACATCGATAAATACGTAAAAGACTAGTATTACACTTATGCGCGTTGTGAGGGCACAACGGCATAGTTCTCATATATTTGGGTATTGGATACTTATGCAAATGTAATATGAGGTTGTGTTTTACCGATGGTATGGGAAACAGCTTCGCTCTGGATAGACCCTATCGGAATTCCATTGGTAGTATGACTATGTGTCTATGGAAGTCTGAAATCAGGATAGGTGTATTTGGTCTTAACCTAAGACTTGCACCGCTAATACTTGCGACAATCAATATACTTTGGTTGCGGTCGTCCAAGACTTTAGCAGGTTCTATGTACGCCAATACTGGGTATATTGAGAATCGTAGTGTGTTGGGTGTGATGTCAAGACGGAAGTGTCACTCCAGTCATATGGAGATGATGGTCACGTAGGATACGGGACTTGTTCTCTTAAATGTTGCAGCTATCGGGATATTATGACAAGGTCATGTATATCCGATTATAGAGACTAGTCACCAGACATCCGACATGTGCTTCGTACGGGGCAGACATAATTCCAGCCCCAGGCCTAGCACGTGACCATTCGATACTGGACAGAAATATGCAATACTACGTATACTACGCCTGATATAGATCCTTTATTCCTGTAAGGATGTTTCTGGAGAATTGGGTAGGCATGGCACTTTGCTAGAGGCCAACCTTGTCTTGTAAATCGGTATAAACGTAGTACTTGGTACTTACGTGTTCGGATAGTCCAACGACCGAATTTACTGCCAATATATCTGGGGATCTCATGGGTCACTTCCCAAAGATTCACTGATGACGTATGACTCGCACTCTAAATTAATCTAGGATTAATTAGAAGAGAGAGAAAATTAATTTGGGATTAATTACGGAGATATTTTATCTGGGATAAAATATCATTAAAAGAGAGATAACGATTAATTTGGAATTAATCGGTAAATTAATATATTTGATATATTAAATGAAATTAGATTTCGACGCGGAATTAAAATTAGATTTTAATTCGGGCGAACGAATTAATTTAGAATTAATTCGTTAGCGACGTGAATAGTGATTTCACTAAGCGTAATCATTTAATTACGACGCAACGGAAAATTCGTTAATTTAGAATTAGCGAACCCGAGCCCGAGATTATTTACGAGCGCATTCGCATTTCGAATTCGAGTGCGACACGCAAGTCAAATCAAGTGTCAAATCATTAGTCGCATCAAGCATCAAATCACTTGTCACTTTGAGTGATGTGACTTGACAACTTGTGATTGATGTGATTAAGTGATAGAAGTGGTTGGAGCCTTTAATTGTTTGACATTTGAAAGGCCAAATTCATTCCAAATGAATTTGAAATTCAAATGTGTGTATAAGATACACAAATTTGGAACAACTCACATAATTCTTTCTTTCTCTCATCTCTTCTCTCTCACACCACCCAAGAGGCTCAAAAACCTTCACTGGATTGTTAATTCCGAGAGATAAAGGGAAGCAAGAGTGAGATTTTGTGGCAAACTCACAAGTGCTAGCACACTTACGAGACATGCGAAGGTGATAGGGAAGTCCACCCATGAGCCGAGAATCGTTCGACGAAGCTTGGAGCTTGTTCGAGGAGCTCAAAAATAGAATATGGAGGAGCAGCCCACTGCTCACTACCGAATGCAGTCAAAGGCAGAAAATGGAGTTTTGTTGCTTGCCGCGTCGCTCAATCGATCGATATGAGTATTCCATAACTTTGTCGATTTGTATTCGCACTTATTTCATGCTTATTATTGATCTTGGGACCTTAATAGAAACCAACAATGGCATCTAGAGCAAGGTTTGAGCATGAAAATGTTTAGGGCTTAAAATTTGGGTATTTTGTATTTGAGCATGATTTGAATAAATTGGATGTTTGAGTATGCTTAATACATGTTTAATTGAAGATTGATTGGATCAATTTCATGAAATAATGTTTGGAACATTTTTCCCCAAATATTTGGGCTTGGCTGAATATGAGTTGCCCTAAAATGTCTTGGAATTTTGATTTGTTGATTCATTGGATGTGTTGGAAATCATTCGGGAATGTTGATTTCTGTCAATTGTGGATTTAATTGGATTGAAACCAAATCGGATATATTTTCCCCACTATTGTCGAGACATTGAGCATGTAAATTGGGTTTGATTTTAATCAAAATGTGTTGGACATGTGATGATGAAAATGAGCATGATTAATTGTGTATATTGATGTTTTAGAAATGTTAATTTGGGTAATTAATCATGTTATACACTTTGGTAATTAAATTGGGAATTTGGAATTTTATGATTTAATTATTTTGGGCCTATTTTGTGAAATTGGGCTTAAATGTTGTAATTGGGCTTATTGGGATTTTTTGTACAAAGTTGGGTTTAGGCCAAATGGATTGGATCCAATTGGGCCCAAAACCGCATCCATAAAGCCCAAATGCGACTTAATGTACCTTTAAAGTTTAATTGGGCCTAATGGGCCTAAATTGATTTCTAGGCTTATGGGGTAACTCCCGGATTGGATTTTGGTTATTCGGTTTGACCCGAATTGACCAAAAGTCAACGCCTTAAGAAATTAATTAAAAGCCCATTGGACTTTAATTAAATTAATATTGGATATTAATCGGGCTTTGAGACCCGTAACGATTAAATTTGGAATTTAAGTCGTAAAAGTTCATTAATAAAGTGTAAAGTTTAATTTGGAATTAAATAGCGAATTAGAATTGAATGCATATTAAATTGGATTTAATTATGTAGTTTAATTTAATTCGAGAATTCGTACTTTGAGTACTTATTCGCAAAACGTTTGACTCGAACAAAATCAAATCGTTGTTTGAACATTGGATGGTCACTAATTATCAGATAATTAATTTGATTAGATTGATTGATAACATGCTTGTGTGAATACATGGTTGCGATGGATGATAATATATATCGGATGGATATTAGATGGGTGGGGCAATTTTGGAAATTGTAATAATTTGATTTATTAATTAGACTTGCGTGTCCATCCTTATTACCTCCCCATTCTTTGTATTCTCTTCTCACTTATTCCCCTCAATGTAAATGAGGTTTCTTTAGAAGTGTAGTGTAACGGGTAGAAATAATACATGTGCTAGCGGGAGAGAGAAAGAGAGAGATTTGATCTAGGATCAATGTGTAAAATATCCATCCGCATATCATTATTTTTTTTTCATATGCGCTTTATTATGTGTTTAGAATGCATGCTTAAGGGTGTATGATGATGAGACCTTAACAAAGATAATAAATTAGTTGCCAATTTGCACACGAAAAACCCTCAAACAATATTAAGCGTCTTTCCTTCCATTGAGTGATTCTTACTCAAGATCCGAGACTGGCATTGGCTTGTTGGCCAAATTCAAGGCCTTTGTCCGTCGAGGATGTGTTTGAATCACGAAGGCTTTGTTCCATATTGGTGTCTTGTCCAAGTTGTGGTTTGTTGGCCAAAGTCAATACTATTTCTTGTCCATCGACATTGATTACGAAGCTTTCCATGGTCAATGGGTCGCGCTTGACTGGGATCACTAAGTTTGTTGTGCCAAAGCCAAGGCTTAGTTGATTCAGAGGAAAAAGGTTAGGTAATACATTGGATGTATTGGCATATATAAGATATATGTTTCGGACTTGGATGTCCCCCTACCGGATCTAGGAATTGGATTGGATCTAATAGATCTTAGAGATCTACCTAGTTAATTATCATACAATTTGTTGGCCAAAGTCAAGATTGTGTGATATTTAACGGGATCCCAGCCCACTAGGAAACACGGTTTCCCGAGTACTCAACAGAGGGTTAGAGGCTCGCCGAAAAATAGTGGGAGGCAAAAATTGAATTTGCAATACTCGTTCAATTACTCGCCATACGCGCTCAAACAAATATCAATTCGTCAAAGAAATTAAATGTTAGTTGGACTAATATTTAAATTGTTTTTTTAATAAATAGTTGGACTATATATTCAAATTATTCATTTATAGTTGATTTTATAATTGGATTATAGTAATCAATATAATTGATTTTAATCTATTAAATTATAGTTAATTAAATAGTTGGACTATTGTAATCATTATAATAAATAGTACCGAAATCGTTGATTAAATAGTTGGACTATTAAAATCAAGATTAAATTGAAAGATTGACATTTAAAACATAATCCTGGGGAAAATGTATTTAAATGGTTTAATTTTCAAATTGTGAATAAATTTCAGGATGGTCCTGGAAAAATAATAATTATTTTATTTGATAAAATAACATATTATGCCTAAGCCCAGAGTTAAGAAAATAGTAGAGCATAATCTTTGGAAGATTTATTTGATGATAACTTAAGTGTTTAATCCATTATACTTACCGCAATAGACTCCTTAATTCTTAATCAAAACTAAGGATTAGGATCTTAAAGTATGATAAAGAAATTGAAGGACCTTCAAAGAATCTATCTTTAGATTTTAGAAGTACTAAATTGCAATAATTAATTCTTGGAGAATTAATAACTATTCTCAAGGAGATAAAGTCAAACTTTGCAATTAGGCAAGTAGCGCAAGGCGCACCTTACTTCGATATTTTAGAAAGCCAAGGCTTGGTCAAAGGCTTCTGGAGTGTTGAAAATGGCAAAGGCAAAATCATTATAATCTTCTGGGAAGATAAAGGACATATCCCAAAATGTCTGCCTAAATGTGGCAAACGGGATCGCGGAAGCGTGACTGCCGTTTGGACAAAGCAGACATGAAGGAATTGAAGAATGAGCAAGGCTCTGACTTCAAATATGTTTGTCAACATTATATTCACTACTAGTATTAAAATTGGATTTTAGATACTTAGTGTGATATAAATATATATTGATGTTAAGATCTGTTTTGAACAGGATACTGACTTCAATCGAGATTTATCTGTGAATTATAAACCGGGACGAAAGTCGCTGTTTTAACCGTAGAAACCTAAGTTTAGGAACCCCTCGGGTCTGTACCTAAATTAGGAAACTGTTATAATGTAACTAGTTTGACTAGATACATTATCTCTATATCAGTGTTTAACCCACTTCGGGTGAACCTTTATATTCTAGAACACTAAAGTGTTTTATTATATAAAGATGATATTGAGATAAACACATTAGATGTGAATAACAGAATTTATATTTTGAATATAAATAAATCTCAAACCTATATAATGACAAACAAATAGCTCAACTGATTCGATCAGATGAAACTAATTGTGGCATTGTTGTCTGGGACACAACTAAACAAGAATCGTATATCCACACTTTCTAAGAGTGGGTACTAGGACTGATTTGATTCTATTCAATAAAGTCTACGAATCTAGTTTTTTGGGCAAAGTGCCTAAAATACTATTTACTTGGTAAAAGTGTAAATGCCACTGATCTGTTAGCCCTAGTTCATAGTGAAGCAAGTGGGCACATGTCTAGCTAGGCTAGATATGGATATGAATATTTCGTGACCTTACGGATGTGGCATCGCGTTATGGTTATGTGTTTCTTTGGAAGAACACAAATCGGAAACTCTTACGGTTTTCGACACGAAATAGACAAACAGATTGGCTAAAGTATTAAACCGTCACGGTAAGACCGTAATGGAAAATACTTAAGCAATAAGTTTCTGATATACTTGAAAGAGTATAGTATTCTTTCAATTAGGACTCCTCCCGGAACACGTCAATTTGACGGTGTGTACGAACTGAGTAGCCGAATTTTGTTGGACATGATAAGGTTAATCATGAGTCGCTCTGAGCTACCATTTCCTTTAACGGATAAGTATTAACAGTGTAGAACTTATTTAGAATAAGGTTCCATATAATCTGTTTGACATATTTCATATTAGATATGAACGGGAAAGAAACTAGGTTTCTCATTCATGTATATTTGGGTATGCTAGGCATATGTTTGGATGATACCAAACTAAAACCCAAATTGGATAAGTGCCGATTGTAGGTTATCCTAGGGATACCATAAGTATAGTACTTATACACCTCACAAGAGAACAATTAGATTGTTGTTCACCAAGCGGCTTTCCTAAGAGGAATACTGATATGCAGTGGTAAGTGGGAGGATAGTAAAACTCGATGAAAATCGGAGTAATACTATTCAAAGGAACAGATCCTTAATGGAACATATATAGTTCATCAAGGATGTAACTATTCCATTAATCTTCGGAGAGAGTCAGAAAATGACCTGGGGTATGAGTTTCTGATCTCACCTTATAAAGATGTCAATCTTATTGAGGCATACCAACTGACTACGTATGAGGAAGTGATACAAGGTATCGACTCCCTATTATGACAAAGTGTCATGAGTCCGAAATGGATTCCATGTAAATCAACTATGTTTTGATACTAGTTGATGTACCGCAAGGCATTGTGCCTATTGGTACTATATAAGTCTTCAAGGATAGGTAAATGGATGGCAACATACCAACGTATAAAGCTAGGCTTTTAGCGGAAATGTATCGTTATCAACATTGTGTTGATTATGATTCAACATTTTAACTGTTGCCACGGTAAATCCATTTGGATAATGCTTGCTAAAGCTGCATGTTTCATTTATGAAATATGACAGCTTAACGGGAAAATCGTTTTCCTGAAAGGAAACCTTTTGGAGGATGTTTACAACATCCTGACGGTTTTTTCGTACCAAAACTAGCAAACAAGGTTTGCAGGTTATTCGATCCATGTTTGGATTGAAGCAGGCATAGGTTCTTGGAATTATCGTTTTGATGTAATCATAATGGTTTATGATTTAATTCAAAACAAAATGATTCTTGTGTATATAAGAGGGTTAGTGGGAGCGCACTGACAATAATGTCCTATAAAATAATGATAATATGTCATTTCTTGGAAATGATATTCCCATAAAAATAATCAGTGAAAGCTTGGCTTTCGATAAAACTCTCCGAGAAATCATACATTGAAAAATGTACGCGACCTGGTGTCTCATACGCCTTGAGCATATGGATTCACAAACATGCCAATCTGAGTGATAGTCACTGGATTGAAGTTAAGAACATCCTTTAGTATCTTAGAGAACTAAGGATGCTGTCTTAATCTGTGGAGATGGAGAACTTGAAGTGACTGGGATCACTGTAGCAAGTTTCCTAACCGATAAAATGACTATAAATCGTAAACGGTACTATACAGTTTGAATAACGGAACAGTGAGCTGGAAATCTTCCAAGCAAGATATTGTTACCGTATAAACAACAAATGCGGGTTAATTGCTGCAGCTGAGGCGGCAATTAAAGCCATTTTGGTCGATAAGAAATCTAATTAGATTAGATATAATTATGTTAGCAGCTGAGCTAGGCGTCAGCACAGGCTTAAGAATTAATGGTCTCATCAACGATTCAGATACATACTTCGATATTCATCTGATTCGTTCGGATCATACACCGTGGCGATGTGATGATCGAATAAATCGCATCAGATGATAATCATGCAAATCCGCTGACGAAAGTCTTTTCTCGGCAATTTGAGCCAACAGTACATAGTTCGGGTGTAAGACACTCGAGTGACTGGCTATAGGCCAAGTGGGAGATTGTTGGACAATTATGACCCATAGCGTCACTATTTGTACAGATCATGGTGTTGTTGTACAAATTAACTATGTGACAAAGGAGATTGCACTCTTATCATTTGTGATTAGATCACCTAGATATATAAATGATAGGAGGTCCCTATGATTTGTTCCTGGATGGAGAATGATATGAGACAATATCAGTCCACGAGGATAAATCATTAAATATCCCTAGACAGAGTATTATCGAGATTGGACATCGATAAATACGTAAAAGACTAGTATTACACTTGTGCACGTTGTGAGGGCACAACGGCATAGTTCTCATATATTTGGGTATAGGATACTCATGCAAGTGTAATAGGAGGTTGTGTTTTACCGATGGTACGGGAAACAGCTTCGCTCTAGATAGACCCCCTCGGAATTCCATTGGTAGTATGACTATGTGTCTATGGAAGTCCGAAATTAGGGTAGGTGTATTTGGTCCTAACCTGAGACTTGCACCGCTAATACTTGCGACAATCAATATACTTTGGTTGCGGTCGTCCAAGACTTTAACAGGTTCTGTGTACGCCAATACTGGGTGTATTGAGATCGTAGTGTGTTGGGTTGATGTCAAGACGGAAGTGTCACTCCAGTCATATGGAGATGATGGTCACATAGGATACGTGACTTGTTCTCTTAAATGTTGCAGCTATCGGGATATTATGACAAGGTCATGTATATCCGATTATAGAGACTAGTCACCAGACATCTGACATGTGCTTCGTACGGGGCAGACACAATTCCAGCCCCAGGCCTAGCACGTGACCATTCGATACTGGACAGAAATACGCAATACTATGTATACTACGTCTGATATAGATCATTTATTTCTGTAAGGATGTTTCCGGATAATTGGGTAGGCATGGCGCTTTGCTAGAGGCCAACCTTGTCTTGTAAATCGGTATAAACGTAGTACGAGGTACTTACGTGTTCGGATAGTCCGACGACCGAATTTACTGCCAACATATCCGGAGATCTCATGGGTCGCTTCCCAAAGATTCACCGATGACGTATGACTCGCACTCTAAATTAATCTGGGATTAATTCGAAGAGAGAGAAAATTTATCTGGGATTAATTACGGAGATATTTTATCTGGGATAAAATATCATTAAAAGAGAGATAAAGATTAATTTGGAATTAATCGGTAAATTAATATATTTGATATATTAAATGAAATTGGATTTCGACGCGGAATTAAAATTAGATTTTAATTCGGCGAACGAATTAATTTAGAATTAATTCGTTAGCGGCTTGAATAGTGATTTCGCTAGGCGTATCATTTAATTACGACGCAACGGAAAATTTGTTAATTTGGAATTAGCGAACCCGAGCCCGAGATTATTTTCGAGCGCATTCGCATTTCGAATTCGAGTGTGGCACGCAAGTCAAATCACGCGTCAAATCAATAGTCGCATCAAGCATCAAATCACTTGTCACTTTGAGTGATGTGACTTGACAACTTGTGATTGATGTGATTGAGTGATGGAAGTGGTTGGAGTCTTTAATTGTTTGACATTTGAAAGGCCAAATTCATTCCAAATGAATTTGAAATTCAAATGTGTGTATAAGATACACATTTGGAACAACTCACATAATTCTTTCTTTCTCTCATCTCTTCTCTCTCACACGCCCAAGGGGCTCAAAAACCTTCACTGGTTTGTTAATGCCGAGAGATAAAGGGAAGCAAGAGTGGGATTTTGTGGCAAAATCACAAGTGCTAGCACACTTACGAGAATGCGAAGGTGATAGGGAAGTCCACCCATGAGCCGGGAATCGTTCGACGAAGCTTGGAGCTTGTTCGAGGAGCTCAAAGAATATGAGGAGTAGCCCACTGCTCACTGCTGAATGCAGTCCAAGGCAGAAAATGGAGTTTCGTTGCTTGCCGCGTCGCTCAACCGATTGATGTGAGTATTCCGCAACTTCATCGATTTGTATTCGCATTTATTTCATGCTTATTATTGATCTTGGGACCTTAATAGAAAACAACATAGAGGACCTTTAATCCACCCTAGTTAGCCCATGCGCATTGCATCATCAACACATAAACACACAACGTACGTAAAGTAAATGGCGGAATAATAAAAATACGAGTAATAAACGAACAAGATACAAAAGCAAAGTGCAACATGTGCCGTTTGCTCAAGTGGTACATGGAGTTGTTTCCCAAGTACAGACCGCACTACCATCCATTCGGATTCGGCTACAGAATTTACGTCTGGGTTTCCATCCTATATACTACAAGAGACGACACATTTTCCCATCCATTCAAAGGCCACAACATGCATTCACAAGCAACTCTCATGCGAAGAAAATAAGTAAAACAATTAAAAGATGAATGAAAATAAATAAGAAAAGTGCCCTCAGGTCTAACCTCTTAGGTTGTCTCTCGAAAGTGCGTTACACGGCCGTCGGAAGGGTTGATGCTCCGCAACTCCTCTGGTTCACTGGTCAACTGCTCACGTTCGCTGCTTTGCTATTTTGAGTTGTCGTTTCCTCTGTTTTGCTGCTGTTTCTGCTGTATTCTGGTCACAGTATTGGCTTACTGATTTTCGGTAAATAAAGGACTATTTTTTTGGTGTTTGGGCTGCTGTTTGGGGGTGTATTTTCGGTCACTGCAGTGCAGTTTCAGAGGTGATTTTCGGTGGTTGTAAGGACTGTTTTGGTGATGACGTTTGTTGTTTAGGAGGAGTTTCAGTGATGATGTTTGCTGCTTTATTATTTTCGGTGGTGAGGGTGTTTAGGGGCTATGGTTTCGATTGCTAGAGGGAGAAGAATGGAGAATTATTTGCTTCTTCCTTTGCCTTGGGTATGAATGTTAAGTTTATTTCTTTTGTGTTTTTGTGAGCATGAGCTAAGGGTTCTAAGGTTGGATTTGTGTTTCTTTTATAGGCAAAGGCTAGGGTTTCTCTTGTTTGAATAGGAATGGGATCAAGTAATTATGGGGGGAATATTTCTAATTAGTGTTTCACAAGGAAAATATCTTCTTAAGTTAGGGAGGAGATTTGGTTTGTTTGGGAGGTGATATATTTGATTTGTTTCATTTAGGTATGTGAATTATTTAGATTGAGATGTGATTTATTTAAATTAGGAGGATATAATTTTAATTTGTGACATGTTTTAAATGTTTTAATTATTTTTGGGTGGGTTTTGGTGGGCTAAATGAGCTTGGCGTGAGGCTAGCAACAAAACCAGAAGTACCGACACCGTTCGAATGCCTATTCGAATGCTACACGAACGCCCGCAATCTGCTTGACGTTCGAACGTGTTCACGAATGCAGCACGAACGAAAGCAGTGAACATGTGAATTGAATCCGATGACATACTTATTCTGAATTTCCCCTTCCGACATTCGTTTCTCGCGACTTCCACAACCTAAAGAGTAGTGCCTCCGTACGAGACTCATCATCGGGACTTATATGCAAAATGTAGTGCCTACAGTTATGAATAATACGGATTATTCATATACTTTATCGAATTAAATAAGTTAATTCGAATCGTTTAACGGTTAAACGAAAATACATGCATAGGGACATTTTAGTCATTTCTTAATTAATTTGTATTTATATTTAATACATAATTTATTAAATACACATTAATTAATTGTTAAATGTGATTTTTTGACAATTGTCATGAATATATGTATTTGATTATTTATTGTAAATAAAAATATATATATATATATATATATTTATATTATTTAATTAATTAATTATTTAATTGTTTAATTGTTAAATAATTAAATAATTAAAAATAAAATATCTAATGTCATCATTTACTTGTAAAATGGTTAAGTCTAATTTGTTACACTTGGCTTTTTTAAAGTAAATGGTTAACAAATTGATTTTGGTTTCTTTTAATTAGATTGAAATAAAATAATTTTTGACCATTTTGCCCCTCCCCATTTTCGGCCATTGTGGAAAATATATAAAGTGAAATTTTCATTTTCTTAATAAGAAAAAGCTTCCAAGGACATAGAAAAATAGAGGTTTGAGAGAAAATAAAAAATGGTAGAGCTTTCGTTGAAGAAAAAATTGAAAAAGTAAGGTATTTTTCTTACTTTCTTCAATTGAAAAATTGTTTCTATTATTCTATCTATTTACATATGATGTGGATTTACTTTTTCCCTCTCTTGAATATATGTTGAGATGGTTGGATGCTTTGAAAATGAATATATGCATGTGTAATATTTTTAAGGAAGCTAATAAGCTTAATTAGTGTAAAGTAAGCTTGTTTAGATTCTTTGATAACAAGTTGTCATTCTAGAGTGTTATGACCACTCTAATAATAGCTAGAATTATTCTTGAATTCTTCATTTGTGGAGGCTTTGATTGGTATTTAGAAATATGATTAATGTTGAGAAAATTGGATTTAAAGCATTAAAATTGATTAATTTTGTTCCCTGATCAGATCTGAAAAATTTCAGAATTTAAGTGATGAAATTATTATGTTTAAATATATTGGGTGTGTATTGGGCATTAGAATAATTGTCAAAAATTATTTCGGAGTGAAAATATGCAAATACGGTGAAAAACAGAGTTATCGGGTGAGTTTCGAGCTTACCGAGTAATGACTGCCCAAACAGTTAATTGGTCACTGTTCGGACAGCCCATGAACTGCCCAATTACTATTCGGGCTGACCTGGGCTGTCCCGTATGATATTGGTTGGTTGGTTCAGTCGAAAATACGTTTTATGCTATTTTGCAAAAAATATTTTCGTAAAAGTTTCGCAATATTTTCTAAATTATTTATATCGTTATTTGATATCAAATAAAATTTTTAGGTGAAATATGAATGAATTATTCATATAGGATATTAAATAATTTATTCGGTAAGTTTAAAATTTTTAAACTATGATTTCGTCCGAACCACGCTTCCGCCACGTAAAACCCCAACAGAAATATGTGTATATATTTATAAGACTTGGATACCATAAATGAATAGTATATTTGTAATATGGATGACAGAAATCCCTAAGGGGACGAGGGCCATGGGGACCCTCCCCAATTGGAGAGGGGATCAGGGTTGAAAAATTTTAAAAATTAACATTGGGGACGGGGACGGGGAAAAATTTAATACTCATTTCTTATTCAAGGAATGGAAGAGACATGGATTAATTAAAATTTTCATCTCATCCTCATTACCTATTAAGTTTTTATTTATTTATTTTAATTTTTTTAAAATATGTTCAAATTTCTATTTACAATTTTATATAAATGTAAATAAAAATATTTTAATATTTATAAAAATATATAAATAATAAATAGTATAAGGCTTTAAATGAAATAATTATTTATATATATAATCAATTTTTAATGATGGATCCATCATTTTATTAAGTTACGGACCAGACAAAAATACAAAAAATACAAATTTTAATTTTCTATATAAATTGTGATTTGTGTACTAGATATTATCAAATTTTTGAATATGTATGCTTGATTTCGGGATAAAATAATAGTTCTATTAGTATATTTTTCAATGATTTAAATTTATTTTTAAAATAATTATTTATTATTCGAGATCATGGCTCATTTGGGATAGTCTTTTTATTAAATGATATTCATCTCATTCCTTGAAATAATTACAAGGGGACAAAAATATTTAAAAATTATCGGAGATGAATACGGGATGTTAATCATCTCCCCTCCCCTCCCCATCCCTACTTTCTAAGGGTATTTTAGATTTTTTGTTGAATATTTATTTTATTTATGCAATTTAGCAACTTTGATAGCCGGGGCAAATTCGTCAATTAAATATATTTAGAGTCTTTTTACTTCCCAAGTTCCTCAACGCCTTCACCGGCACAAAACCGCACGTTCGTAAAAACAAAAACTTTCCCCACAAACCCTTTCATAAACCAAAACCCTTTTGAGCAAATTCTAAACAAAAAGCACTCTGTTACTGTTACTACTACCTTTCGATGGAATCTCTTTCAAGTTCAGTGTTCAAATCTCCTTTACCTTCTCCTTCATATTCTTCTACAAAAACGTTGAATAAGCGAACGGGGTCTTTGAAATTCAGTGAAAGCTCTCATTATGCGGGTATTGGGATTCGTGTTCAGCATGCTTATCGCGTGATGTACCCGGTGAAGATGAAGATGATAAGCCTTTGAATAATGGATTTGGCTCAGTTTTTGGAGATGCTGTCTCTATATCTCAGGTATTTGAAATATTAAATACTGAAAAACTTGTTTATTTAAGATTGTTAGTTGATGCTTGTGTTTAGTTTGAAGATTTTAATTTTCTTATGATGTATTGGAATCTGTGGTTGTGTTCATTAAGGTCTTAGAAAGGCCTAATTTTGCTTTTGGCAAGAAAATAGTTGAAGAATGTGCTTGAAATTTTGATGGGTAATAATCATATGCTATTGAGTTTGTTTCTTAGCACGTTGAATGTACATTCGGTTACAGTAGTAGAAAATGATGCTTCTTATTAGAAAACGATGCTTCTGTTTAGAGTAGTATGAACTTGATTGACTTGTGCTATTGTTTTATATTGTGAAGGCAATTTTATTATAGATGTACATTACCGAAGCAGTGATACTTTAATTTTGTATCTAATGGGGTTATGGTAGCTTATTGAAGATAGTTTGTTGGTACGTGCAGTTTTTATTTTATTTTATTTGTATTTTTTTTTTTTTTAAAAAAAAATCATTTTCTCTGTTTTGGTTGCAAAGGATTAATTAGGATGTTTGAAGAAAAGCTTGCTTGACTTCCATTCGTGCCTTATCATGGATGTTAACAGCCAAAGGCCCTATCAACAGAAAGACTTTTGCATTTGGAATCTAATAATTGTCTAAATACTTCTTGAGATTCCTGTGTACTGTAGTGAGCACACTATATTTTTTGTTGGTTCCTTTCAGTATTTCACTGCAGAAATGGCACATGCTATGTTGTTTCTGGAGCTGCAGTTGCTGTTCAATTGTGCTGATGTGCTAACTCCCCCATTCCAAATTCTTGTAGAAATTCACTTTTTTTTTACTAATTGATATTTGATGTCTCGATGTGTATATATTTCAAACCTTGCTACTTCGCATTCGCAATTGATATTCTTGCTTGTCTTGAATATATTTGTACATGGGAAACTAATACCTATAGCCTTGCCATCGCATCAAGTGAAATTAAACATATTTTAAACTTGAATTATAACTTCTGGTCAAAATATTTGATTCTGTAGTTTTCTTCACTTTAATTTCTTTCTTGTTTATGTTGCTTTAGTACCTTCCTCTAATTTATTAATACTGCTAGGGGAAAGTAATAAGAAAATTTGTATACATTCTATGTCTCCATCATATTTGGATCTTGGACAGTACTTGAAGCAATTTAGGAAGTTGCAGAATTGCTTCTGGTGATTCTTAATTTCCACTTATCTTCCCAAGGATGCCAAATTATTTTTCAGGGTGTGTGTTGGTTTCTTTGATGGCTTCTGGTTCTGTTGTGTCTGTAATATCTGCAACATTTTCTTTCCCATGATATAGACCATTAGTGGATGTATCAAATGGCTGCTTCTGCTTAGTAGTGATGGCCTCTCTCATATTTTGAAGGGTAATACAAATCAACATCCAAGTGATGAAAGGGGTGCAGATAATTTATTAAAGATAGAAACATCTCCTGTGGTTCCTCAGGGAAGCGGAACAGGTGGGGGAACACGAGCTGGACTTTTTAGAACCCCAATATCTGGTGGAGTACAGAGTGCAACTTCAGCTCATGGCTTACCTCGACCAGCCTTAGCAGTTCGCAATCTAATGGAGCAGGTATTTGATTTCCCAGTATATTCATCTCTAACTGTTTGGTACTACTCTTTGAAGAGCTGAGTTTGGTTTATGTGCGAAGTAATATCCTATCATTTTCATTTAAATATGAATTGAAAAATCTTATATCCAGTCTTCTTTGTGATTTAAGGCCAGATTTGCTCATCTATGTACTGTAATGTCTCGGATGCACCATCGACGAGAAGGATACCCATTTGGGTCCTTGGTAGATTTTGCTCCTGATGCGATGGGGCGTAAGTTTTTGGATCTTCAATAATTGTTCACTTTTGCATACTTTTTCTTTGTTACAATCTATTGTTGTCTTTACTACCATTATATTTTCAGATCCAATATTTTCATTTTCACCGCTGGCTATCCACACACGGAATCTGTTAGCTGACCCCAGATGCACTCTTGTTGTGCAGGTTAGTTATTTAGTTTTTGTACTATGTTAGAATACCTGCTCTAGTTTTCTGTTTATCAATTTTATTGACTGTTAGGATTGATAGATACCCGGATGGAGTGGCTTATCAAATGCAAGAGTGACAATTTTTGGTGATGTCTTCCCACTTCCAGAACATCAACAGGTTATAATTTTTTTTCTTATTAATTTTGATTATTTCTAAATAAATTCCTGGGTATGCCTTCAGAAGGATGGAACATGCTCTTATTTGGCTTCAGAGAGGACCCTAGGACAGAATGCATTGAACAATTTTCAGTGTACCAATCTAGCTTCATCCAGCGGGTTAGGAAGTACTATACTTGTGTCTAATACTAATAGGCTGTTTTTGCTTTCATTCCTTCTCCTGTTCACCAAGTTTCAGATGTTCAGTTTAACATTATGAGATTCATTTAGGCATCATATTTGCTATTGGACCTAATTTAAAGTTTGTTGCGCCCTATATCTCTTCTGAAGACGGGATCTGTTGGGCAGAGGATTTTTTTGTTTCTAAATTTCAATTTTCACAAACCACTTTCAGTGGTTTCACTATTTGTGGGGAAAGAATGTATCTTGCCACTGAGGGTTCTGTCACTGCCACTGGTGGTGTTTTTTATAGTTTGTACGTTATAATGTCTAGTTGTGTTTCAGGAATGGGCACATAAACAATATATTGCAAAACATCAACAAGGGCCATCTCAACAGTGGGGTAATTTCTACTACTTTCGGATGCAGAATATAAGGTTTGTTTATTTTTTTATTTTTTTATCCATTTTTAGCCTTGAGTTATTTTGGTTTGGTTGGTGTTATTTATGTTCGCTTTCTGCATATACAAGTTGTCGTAAATCTTTTCCATCTTTGCATCACATCTTGGAATTGCTAGTTTAAAACTGGTTAGATTCCTTGGATTTTGAAGTTGGGATTCATCATAAGTCGTGTGTGTGTGTATTTATCAATTATTTAAACATCAAATGTTTCATCAAAAACTTTGCTTAGAATTTCTGTTGGCAATAGCATGATTAAGTTGGATTTCAAGTCCCTTATGTTCTACAGAGTTTCCAACTATCTTTACCGCCTATGATGAAAGAGCTAAAATGCCACAAAATTTGACTTTGAGGTTATGATTTGGCATCAGTTCTATAGAAAAACTGGGCTATTACGGAAGGGAAAACTTTTGAAAACGAGAGGAGAGAAGGTTTCTGGGAATTATACGATCTCAGAGCATAATTGATGTATATTTACTTGTTCTCAGTTAATTCATAAATTTGAAGGATTATTAACATATACACACAGATAAAGAGAGGGAGTTTGAATAGGCTGCCCTTTTTTTCTAATTTTACACGAATTATTATATGAATTTGACTTTGAATGGTGCGCCCCTTGTTACGTATGTTGTGTACATTGCATGAACAGGAATGTGCAAATAATACATATGAGCAGAGTTAAATTTCTATAAATACTTAGGTAGCATATGGATTTCCGACAAGCTGTATTGCAGGCTTGTAGCTCATTTTACAAAGTTGATTATTAGTTTGGATGCAACTTTTGACTCAAAAGTTTTGAGTTGAAGAATTCCAATATCATTAGATAGAACTTCCATTGAAACTCTAGTTGACCACTTTTGATTCTTTAGTGATGCCATCAACTTTCTCGTGCTAATTTGTTAAATGGTAAAGACTTATATTTTGTGTGGTCAACACATGGTGTCATGGTCGATAAGAACTATATGTAGATATTTTCTATGTTTTATTTCATTCCTTTTGGACTGGCTGCTATCATAACCTGCTATGGTCTAAACGTAAGATCTACAGTAGTAAGATTGAATTTAAAATCTCTTGTTTGAGCTTTGATGATTTCTAAAAGTTCAATCCACTGCATTTCATGTCGGAACATGTTATGTTCATTTTGGGAGAACTGTCAGCAATAAGTTTATTTCTTATTGAGATGGAGTGTTATTTATTTTTCAAATTTGTTGTAGCGACATATATTTCATTGGAGGCTTTGGCACTGTTGCTTGGGTCGATGTCAAGGAATACGAAGCTCTCCTGCCTGATAAGATAGCAGTTGAGGGAGGCGAGCATTATCTGAAGGTGAACTTGTTGCTTACATTCCCAACCATCATTTTCCTTTTATTTTTTCTTTATTTTATTTCAGTAGGGAATAATTTTTACAGGCTCTTCTTCGGCATATTAACTTCGGCATTTTGGTATTAATATTTGCTATTTAGAGGATAACATTTTCACTTCCATTCCTCTGTGTCCCTTCTTGTGTCTTTAATTATTTGATCTCATTTTGTCCATGTAAAACAATGCATAATGTAAACAATTTCACGGGTTAATATGCACATTTGGGGATTAATTGGGTTTTTACTTCTTTGATTGTAGGAACTCAATGTTTCTTTCTCAAAGCCGCTGAAAGATCTCTTATCTACTGAGACTGAGGTTGATGATGCTGCTATTATATCAATAGACAGCAAGGGAATTGATGTTCGGGTCCGTCAAGGTGCACAGGTATATATATATATATATATCCATCCATGACTATTCATATCCATTTCCATGAGCTACCACCATTCCAACTCTTTCTTTGCTTTCATTTTTATGCTGTTGTTTATCCCCATCTTCGCAGTTCAATATACAGAGGGTAACCTTCGAAGAGGGGCGTACTGTTGAGACATTGGAGGAAGCCAAAAGTGCTCTCTGGAAAGTAATAAAGCAAGGGAAAGTACATAATTTGCAGCAATAAACGTTGGTAATTCCTAAGATGATGAGTTGCAATACCTTGTTACCGTTACATTTGAGAAATCACTGATTTGGTTTTTTTTTTTTTTTTTTTTTTATACCTTTGGATTACAGTTTCTTATGTCGTTTTAATACCTTACCATATAACTTTTTGACTATAGATGTTTTAATGACTTACAATAGAACTTTGTAACTATAGAAACTCGTGTGTAGAAACAAACAAGCTTATGCCTCTTGCTTTCTCAAAATAATCATGTAACCCTAGTTATTTTCAATTGCAGGGAAGCTGTGGAATGATGATGCACCTTCACTTTTATTTGGTGTGAGATTATTACTTTTATGCCCCTTCAACTTTTAGAAATTCAAAAGAGAGCAATTTTTCAAAACATCACATAAATCAAACTAAAATTTTATTGTACAATATGCTAAAGGAGTCCCTCTTGATCTTGAAAGCCAATCTTTGGATAATGATTAATCTTTTTTTGTTATAGAATCATTAGTTAAAAAGACAAATAACAGCCTCTCTGTGTGTGTATATATATGTGTATATATGTGTATATGTATGTATATAAAGGATATTTCAAGTTACGTTTTTAATTTAAATCTAGAAATTAAAAATTTTGAGTTAAAATATCTCGATAAAAGAATTTCCCCAATCGGAATTCTACTGTCATTGTCATGGACTTGAACGTCACATATGTCAACTGTGCAATAACATATTTAACTCAATAAATAGTTTATCCTCGGTTTGGCGATCCTCTATTATATCTTTCATAATGTTCATGTAACTTAACCATCCCCTTATTGGTAATGATGTATGAGCTAATCCTGATATTGATGAAAACTTCAAGTCTTCTATAGACACATGAGATAAAACATCTCTATATGAAGATGAAAACTCATTAATGTTAGTCCATTGTACTTGTTAATTTTCACAAGCATTCTTGTATTGCACCAAGCAGCCGGACCATACTAGTAGCTTATGAGATTAGCTTAGGTTAATCTATCCAAATTATCAATATCCCTCATTATTGGTAATCCCACGACTAGAAACGTTTATGAGTGATATAATCTTATAAATCAAAAAATGTGTTTGGTTCCTATGTAAATCACTCAACAGGCTTTACTATATAAGATATCTAATTAAAAGATAATGACAAAATGCACATATAGTAAATAATTGTCATTTCATTTCATTCAATTTAAGTTTACATAGCAATATTGATGTTCTAATCCAATGGATCTGGAACATACTATTAATATGTTTACATACTAGCAATATCTTGTTCTATCAACATGTATGGAAATTATCTTTTTATCCACCATTAACGTATCGGGCCTCGTGCAGGTTCTCATTCACACAATAATTTTATTTTTATTTGAATGAAGATGTCAATATCCGACCAATACAACTAACAGATATAGAAAATTATGCATTAATTTGCCCTTACCCTAATATACCAAACCCCGTGAGCTCCCATCTCCAGGAATATTCTTACCATTCCTACAGTTAACTGATTATTATTCAATTCTTCTCACGTATATTGTACATTGATATTATTCATGCACATTATTTTCGAGATAACGTATTATCGTTGATTATTTTTTATTGTTGTTGCTATTTGTTGTTGGTTTTTTTTTTTTTTGCTTTTTTTCCCCTTAATTGTCACCGTAGTTATGGCTAGTTTAGGATTTCAAAAAAAAAAACTATTTTGACTTATATTTTTAAGTTTATAATCTTATGCAAATCTTGGCAGACCTGTCTTTGGAAGATGATCACAGATGTGCTATATTTGGCATTATCGTTCTTGAATCTACCATTTTGTAGTCCAGAAATCTACCCACGATAAATTTATTTTGTCCGGCATCTTCTGTTTTGTATTTCTTCTTAAGAGATTCCCAGATAATCTTCGTAAAAGTCATGCATTGGTACACATTGTACATGGTATTGTCAAGCCCTCCGAAAAGATAGTTCTTGCATAAGAAGTCGTCTGATGACCATGTCTCATCTCTTAGTTTATTGGATGTTTCTATTTCTCCCTCCATAGGATCCGGGGGATCTTTGAGATCCTTAGCCAACTGCAGTGTTGTCAGGTAGAACAATATTTTGCTCTGCTATTGTTTGAAGTTTGTGTTAGGGTTGGTGCTCCGAGTGTCAATCTGGATCGTATTTATGTTTGATTCATGAATACGAACAATTCTTTTTTTCCATTATATTACTTATTTATGGTAATAGTTCTTTCTTTTATATACATATTCGATCTAATTACGATTAGATTGAAACTATATGATTTAGTGATATGTATATATTAGATAAAGACCCAATAATATATTTGTAGTGCGTAATTACAAAGTAGTTTGTAATTGACATTGTGAAGTATCACTACTATAAGTATATTATCAAATAAATTTCCTGGTCAAGATTTACTAACACGGGTCGGTTAGTAAAATCCGTTGAGACCAGTACATGTCGTATATCGTGACTTGGTCCGATGGTTTATCCCAATGAACCATGAGTCTTGGGAGACTCATATAGACGTGTATGTGTTTATTTGATAAACAATGAACGACTCACCGAAGATTTCCTAATATATGGTACACCAACGTCAATATGAATCTTCTCAAGTCGAGTAGCATAATGGTCCTTTGACTTGAGATACCACTGTGGATATATGAGATATCCTTCATACTTTGATGGCAGTCACGTCACCGATCTATTTAGATCAGACCTTCGCCTATTCGTTGGGTATGGATTGATGCTCATGATATCCTTTGAGAATCAGATAGAATCCATCAGTCCTGTGTACATGGCATAGGTATCAAGTACGTATTTGCGATCTAGTAAATTTATGGTCGTGGTATACTTCGAAAGCGAGTTCCGAATATTATTTAGAGATCGTAAATTTAAAAGTCGATTATATTATACCTTTGGGATTTGACTTTCTTATTTATATCCCCGGTATAATATTGATAGCCTGTGACGGAGGGATTATACGTATGCAATGACCTCGACTTGTATAGTTTAGCGAGACTATCTGTGGTCGTCATAGTTTACGAGTGGGTGAATTATGGACACGAAATTGGATTTTGTGACGGATAAACCTAAACTTAGAAAGCCCGCAATATGAAGTATGAGCACTTGGGCAACAGATTATGAATAATATAGATTATTCATAGTACTTCACCGGATTAAATGAGTTATTTTGAATCGTTTAAACGGTTAAACGAAAATACATGCATTAGGGGCATTTCGATCAATTAATAATTAATTTGTATTTGTATTTGATACAAAATTTGATTTGATACATATTAATTATTTATCAAATGAGACTTTGAAACATGTCATTAATATATGTATTTGCTATTTAATGTAAATAAAAATACATATATAATAACAATTGTATTAATTAATTATTTAGGTGTTTAAATGTTAAATATCTAGTTAATTAAGTTATTTCAATATTACATAAATGTTATGCAATATGTTTGATTATTATTGGTTACATGTGGCATGATTTTACTAAGCTTAAAGTTTACAAATTGGATTTGTTAACTTAAAGGTTATTATTATTAATTAATTAGATTAATTGACCAAATAACCAAAATACTCTTCTTTAAACCCCAAAGTCGGTTTGGCATTGATATTTTAAGTTGAAAATTTTGTTTTCTCCATTCATTAGAAGCCTGGGTCGAAACCTCCTCCATGGCAAAGCTCCCAAAATATTTCTTGAAGAAACTTGAGATAAAATGAAGAAATTAAGAAGAAAGCTTTAGGAAATTAGGAGATTTTGAGGTAATCTTTAATATTCTTAAGCTTAGAAAGTTTGTTTCTTGTTATTGAGCATCTAGAATAGTTCTAGGGTTTCTTCCTTTCTTATATTTTGGGGCTTTTTGATTTGGAGGATGGATTTGGAGGCTTAATGCATGTGTGAAGTTGGATTGAATGATATTAGTGTAATATTAGTTCAATTTTATCATTTGATGACTTGTTGCCATTCTAGAGTGTTATGACCACTCTTGTAACTCCTATAATTTTTCTTGAGTTCTTCATAGGTGGTGGCTTTGGTTGGTGTTAGTATTAATATGATTAATATTGAGAAAATTGGATTTATAGCGTGGAAAATGATATTTTTGGTTACCAAATCAGATCTGGAAATTCTGTATTTTTGGTGATGAAAAGTATGTTTTATAAATGTATTGGATGTGTTTTGGGCATTGGAACAATTGCCGGAAATTATTTCGAAGTTGAAATATGCGAAAACGGTGAAAAATAGTGTTACCGGGTGAGTTTCGGGCTTATCGGGTGTCTGCTGTCCAAATAGTGAATTGGTCACTGTTTGGGCAGCCCATGAACTTCCCAAGTACTATTGGGGCTGACCTGGGCAGCCCCCATGTGTATTGGTAGGTCGGTTCGGACAAAAACGCGTTTTATGCCATTTTTCAGAAAAACATTTTTGTAAAAGTTTCGCGATGTTTCTAACATATTTATGTCATTATTTGATATCGAATAAATATATTTAGGTGAAATATGAATGAATTATTCATATTGGATATTGAATAATTTATTTGGTAACTTTAAAAAATTTTAAAGTTACGATTTCGCCCGAACCACGAGCTTCCGCTGCGCCCGCGCTAAAAACCCCAACAAAAATGGTATCAGAGCAGGTCTGATCCTTCATCCATTACATTTATCATGCTTGATATATGATATATAATCCAATTTTGATATTTTTACATGCATGTAATTTAGATGTTTCTTAACTTTTCGGTTCTACGTTAATAGAAAACATAATGCGGATTTAATGGTTAAGTTAAGTTATGTTTTCCCAGGTAGAATTAAATTGTTGAGAAATTGATCTAGATTAAAATGTGCATTTGATGTATAGTAAAATCCTTTTTAGGAATATCACCACTTAAATAATACATAAAAGTAACTAGTATTAGGAATACTTATTTCTTGGTCGGCCTTGTCAGTACGGATGCAAATGATTTCCTGATACTGTAGCTGTATCGTGCCAAAGCTGTGCAGTTATTGTTCATGGTAGTTCATTTGCGCCAGTAGAACTTATATGATAAGAGATAAATTCAAGTGAAATTGGAAATCCTGAATGTGCCAAAGCTGTCAGGACTACATCGGTAGCTTGAGTTTGTCACTGACAAGTGAAGCCTTGATACGCCTCATTGTGAACGTTCCAAAGCTGTCATAATGAGAAATGGTCAGGACCAAAATGAGGAGTCACGGTGAGTGTGATTGACAATAAGTTGTCTACCTGTGAATATACATAGGCGAGAATGTGCCAAAGCTGTGAGTCGAAATATATTCATGGGGTCCACTTCTCACTATGGAATTCAATTTAATTATTGGATTCCCATTTTCCATTGGGATTATGGTATTATGTAAAGTAGTGGGAGGCACTGCTGGGTTAAAAATCCATAACCAAGGCAGTGTGTAATATTATGAAAATTGCCGCGTAGTTTTCCTTATTCTATATTATTGATAGAATTAAACTTCTAATCCACTGCATGCATATTATTTGTATATGTTTTCTGACTTTCATTATGGTTGCAGATTTCTAGAATAGGTTCTAGATTTAGAGTAGGCTTGGATATTATTAGATTAGAACAAAACCATCGGGAACTGTTGTTTCAATTTTCTTGGAAAATCAAGATGGTTACTAAGTCACTTTAGGTAATCTAAATAGATATCTGTTTTAGGATATAATAGTCTAGAGAGAATAGTTTCTTGTTCGGTAAGAATTGATGTGAATTAGTTCATGTCTCGAGATTCTTAACTGGCATTAAGAAAACCCTATTAGGTATTTATTTTTTTGATAATGACGTTTCTTGGCTTTAGTGACCTTTAGAGGTAGTGTGTCAGACACAGTTTGCTAATCAATTATCTAAAATTGTTGTGAATAGTTTAAGGTAAATTATAAAGCTAAAGAAATGAGAGGTGTATAGTTGGGTATAGAGAATATTGATTCTCACAATACGACAACTATAGGTATTGGATACCAGATCTCCCGTCTAGTTATTTAAAATTTTGTTTAATAATTGTTTTGATATTTGATATCAGAACTTGTGACAATTGGATAGTTATTTGTTCTTTATAAACAGTTGTTACAGATTTTAATATGACTAGTAGTGTCATTAACGAAGAGATAAACATTAAGAAAAATATTTGGTTAACTAAATAATTTAGAACAGTGCTTTATGAGATTTTATCACTTTAGCATTAGACGCTTATTCTGTATAGTAAAGGATGGTCTGATACGAGATTACACCACATATCTTTATCCATTTAATGAATATTATATTCAGGAATGTGATTAAATCTCATTTAACCAATGATCGTCATTGGACCACAAATTTATTAAACTAATACATTGGATGTATGTAGTTTAATGAATTATAAATTACCTTGGATAGTTTTCTTTACTTCGTAACTTAGTTAATGAGTTGTCATGACTTAGTTAAGTGTTTAAAAAAGAATACATATTGAACGTCTTGAATGGTTGGAGAACTTTCAATATGTTTCTGATGAAACGCGAATAGAATATTTTGAATGGTTCAAAGATATTCGATTTGAAGTTTTGAAAACTATATCTTTAAAATTTATCATGAATCTTTGAATTGTTCAAAGATGTTTGATACGATCAAACATATGAATTTATGGCAATTAGTTCTAAGATTATTTAATGAATGTGATTCTTACTCAATATTATTATTCTACGATTCCATCGTGATGGAATTGGTCAGTAGGAGAAATCGAATCTTATATGATTTGATTCGTTTGATATTGAGTGTTACCGAATTATTTTCAATACTATTGGTGATATGATCCAATAACACTAATTCATCCTTTTAATTAATGTTCCATTAGTTTCTACAGTTACGTATATGATATGTATAAGTAGAAAATTTGAATATTGAAAAGTTTGAGATTTGAATTTTTCTTTTGTATAATGGTTATATAATTGAAAGTACTTAAACCTCGGAGGTACAAGTAAAAGTTTATCATTTATTCTATTTAATATAATATTATATTCTATTTGATAGAATATATTTTCTATGATCCCAAGTAATAAAATTATTTTATTACTTGGTGTGTAACCTCGGATGTTGACCATTATAGAAAAGACTTGACTTATTGAAGTCAAATGTGGGAGTGATAAACTATAAATGGAACCACGTAATTAATAAGATGAAAAGACCCTTAGACATCTTCCATATAAGTTCAATAGGATGTCAAAATCATTTACAAAGTATTTGATACTTAATGGTTCTGATGTTTTCTTATTGAAGAAAATTATCCTATAATTTATAGTAGGAGCGATATTTGATATCGATCTCGGAAGTTAGCATTGAATTATAGATTTAAGATTGTTCATAACTTACTACGATCAAGTTTTGAACTTGATTAAGCTTTTGTTATGAATTGTTCATAAAATGTGTAAATTATTTGCGCAGCAAAAGCAAAGTGAGCTTATTAAAGGTTTGACCTTTATAGTATGACAGTGAGAAAGGCTATACTCAACAATCTATTGTAGATTTTGAGGAAACTTGTCTCTAGTCACTCTAATTGAACAATTAATGATTTGTTGGTTAATGTTGATATTAAACTATGTATTTTAGCTAGGAATACAAAGTGGCGTTCCTGAATGGTTTCTTCGAAGAAGAGATCCATTGTGATTTCTTTGTTTGAAGAGTTCGTTCTGGAATAGCCCTGAAGTTTGTATTCTGCTAAGATCACAGTTTGATATACAAGCTTATAGAGCCTATTCTAGACTCAGGTAAGCTTTCCGGAAATTTGTGTTCTCTAATTTTTTATAACAGTCAGATTGTCTAATTTTATCAAAGCATAGAGAATACATATTTGATAGTAGGGTACATGGGAGCGTATAAATTTCTTTCTAGTATTGTATATCCTAATGACATTATCATTATTAATGTAATAATGAGATGTTTGTGAGGTAAAAGGTTTACCTATTTCTTCTTTTATCCGTGAAAACAGTGGGAGTAGTCTCTGTTATACTTGATATAAAGTTTCATATACGATATAAAATAAGACTTGTGAGATACTCCCATTAGTTGTGCATTAGATATGATCTAATAAAGGACACAACAAGACTATCTGTGTGACAATTAGTATAATTGTTTGACAGTTAGTATGTCTCTTAAATATAGTATTTATCTTTTATAAAGGATGATTCATTTTTCGAAAGAGATATTGATTAGAATATATAGTCAATCTTATATATTATAAGATGATGGCATAATGAATACTATATTATGTGCGATTAAATGTATCAATTTGATCGTAATTGTTACGAACTATTTTGATACCTTGTAGACCATAGGATGGGTCTTGAAATATGTTCTTCATTATCTTGGATATATTAAGAATGAGTTTCTTATTAATGGAGAATATAGTCTGCAACCATTATGATCAAATTAGTTTTGAGTCTAATTATGACGTTAGAGATTCTATGTCATTTAGAGTCAGAAAAGATGCAGTGGGAGTGTCACAATTGATTCTACTATATTAGTGGAATTAGTTGTAACTTATAAAGTATTGACTTATGAAGTTGCATAGTGACCTTATAGATTAGAAGTTTTGATATTAGTATTGTGTTTACGGTTGTCTCATAATATTTGGATTTGATTTCTAAATACATAGACAACTCAGTAGATGTAACACAATATTGATGTCGCATCTGAGTCATATTGATGTATAACTTAGATTATACAATATATGAATGATACTGGCTAAGGGAAACGATTGGGTTTGTTGGACAAACTCAATATGTTATAGCAGACTTACTTGTTGTTGCCTACCTCTTGAGTGCTAGGTCAGCTCTTGATGACCATGCATATGTAATACATATTTAGATGTGTATATGATACCGTGGATTGGCACTAGAGCAAGTGGGAGAAATTGTTAGGGTTGGTGCTCCGAGTGCCAATTCGGATCGTATTTATGTCCGATTCATGAATACAAACAATTTCTTTTTCCATAATATTACTTATTTATGGTAATAGTTTTTGCTTTTATATACATATTCGATCTAATTACGATTAGATTGAAACTATATGATTTAGTGATATGTATATATTGTTAGGGTTGGTTCTCGGAGTGCCAATCCGGATCGTATTTATGTCCGATTCATAAATACGAGCAATTCTATTTTCCATAATATTACTAATTTAATGGTAGTACCCTTGTCTTTTATACACTTATTCGATCTAATTACGATTAGATATCTGATTATGATTAGATCGAAACTAAATCTGATTTAGTGATACGTGTATATTAGACAAAGACTCTAGGATTTACAATATAGTGCGCAGTTTCAACATAGTTTGTAATTGACATTGGGAAGCGCACTATAAGATGTATATCTTTAAATAAAGTTTCTGGTCAAGATTTACTAACACGGGTCGGTTAGTAAAATCCGTTGAGACCAGTACATGTCGTATATCGTGACTTGGTCTGATGGTTTATCCCAATTAACCATGAGTCTCGGGAGACTCGTATAGACATGTAGGTGTTTATTTGATAAGACACTGAACGACTCACTGAAGATTTCCTAATAGATGGTACACCAACGTCAATATGAATCTTCTCGAGTTGAGCGAGCATAATGGTCCTTCGACTTGAGATACCACAGTGGAATATATGAGTTATCCTCCACACTTTTATGGCAGTCACGTCAACGATCTATTCATGATCATACCTCCGCGTGCTCGTTGGGTGTGGACTGATGCTCATGATATCCAGTGCATATCAAGATAAGATCTGTCAGTCCTGTGTACAGGGCATATGCATCCTCACGTGTTTACGATCTAGTAAATCCATGGTCGTGGTATAACTTCGAAAATCAATTCCGTGTATTATTTAGAGATCCTAAATTGAAAAGTCGACTATATTATACCGAACGGTTTTGATGTTTTTATCTATACCCCATGTATAATATGGATAGCCTGTGACGGAGGGATTATACGTATGCAATGACCTCGACTTACATAGTTTAGCGAGATTATCTGTGGTCGTCATGTTGAGGTTGGTGCTTAGAGCGCCAATCTGCATCGTATTTATGTCTGATTCATGAATACGATCAATTCATTTTTCCATAATATTACTTATTTATGGTTGCACCTCTTGTTTTTATATACGTATTCGATCTTATTACGATTAGATTGAAACTAAATGTGGTTTAGTGATATGTATATATATTATAGTACACAGTTACAAATGTAGTTTGTAATTGACATTTGGAAGTGTCACTGCTAAATGTATATTATCAAATATTGTTCATGGTCAAGATTTACTAACACGGGTCGGTTAGTCAAATCCGTTGAAACCAGTACATGTCGTATATCGAGACTTGGTCTGATGGTTTATCCCAATGAACCATGAGTCTGGGGAGACTCGTATAGACGTGTAGGTGTTTATAGTGGATAAACACTGAACGACTCACCAAAGATTCTTAATGGATGGTACACCAACGTCAATAAGAATCTTCTCGGGTTGAGTAACATAGTGGTCCTTCGACTTGAGATACCATTGTGGATGTATGAGACATCCTCCACACTTAGATGACAGTCACGTCACCGATCTATTTAGATCATACCTCCGCCTATTCGTTGGGTGTGGACCGATCCTCAGGATATCCTCTTTGTGTCAAGATAGGATCTGTCAGTTCTGTGTACAGAGCATAGGTAGTCCATATGTGATTAGCAATCAGTTAAATCTATGGCCATAGTATACTTCGAAAGTGAGTTCCGAATGTTATTTATAGATTGCTAATAGAATCATCGATGAGATAGAACCTATAGAGATTTGACGTTTACATCTATATCTCTGGGATTATCCGGATACCTGTGACGGAGGGATTATACGTATGTAGTGACCTCGACCTGTATGATTCGGCTAGTTTATCTGTGGTCGTCATAATTTACGGGTGGGTAAATTATGGACACGAAATTAGATTTTGTGACGGATATACCTGAATCTAGAGAGTCTAACTAATGAAATATACTCGTAGAGCACTAGGGCAACTTTTATGAATAATGGTGATTATTTATAAATCGTTTAAACGTTAAACAAAAAATACATGCAATATGGGCCGAACCGTCATTTCCTAAATAATGTGTATTTTTATTTAATATATGATATTATTAAATACACATTAATAAATTATCAAATAAATGTATTTGACATATATCATTAATATATGTATTTGAGATATTTAAAGTAAATATAATACATATATTTAGATATTTATATTTAATTAATTATTTAATTGTTAAATAATTAAATTAATTAAAATATGAAATATCTATGATGATATTTATTTATGAAATAATTACAAGTGTAAATTGTTGACTTTAAAGTAAAGGAAAAAGTTGTCATAATTGTTTTGACTACCTAAGATATTTATTTAAATTGTTTAAAATTGAAAATATCTTTTTTCCTTTATTTCTTGATAAATTCGGCCAACACACTCCCATATATAAAGTTTTATGTTTTTAGTTTAACCTAGTTCAAGCCTCCAAAATAAAACATAAGAAGTTTGAGAGAAAAAATGAAGAACAAAGAAGAAAATCTCAGGAAAAGCTTGAATTTAGTAACTATTTCCACCTTTCTATTAGAGGGAAATTTATTCCTTTTGTTCTATGCTATAACATAGCTTATTCTTAAGTTTTTCTACTCTTTCTTGTTTATGTTTTTGAGTGTTGGGAGTTTTGATAATGGGTGAATGCATGTATGGTGTTGAAAGAAAGCTTCTAAGGTGTTAGTAAGCATTCTTTTGATCATTTGATGAACTAGTTGTCATTCTAGAGTTGTTAGGCCACTCATTGATGACCTACAATTATTCTAGAGTTATTTCAAAGTGGTGAGATTTTTTTGGTGTGGTAGAGACTTGATTGAAATATTGGATTTGTTTAATTTGGTTTAATTTGTTCAATTTGATGAATTTGAAAAATTAGGGTTTATACATTTTCTAAATTTGGGGATTTTCATATATGTGATGTGTATTGATGTATATATGATGTATATCAAGTTTTGTGATGATTGGATTTCATCTTGTCTTGTTTTGAACAAGATTGGACTAAAATGCACAAGTTGGAAACATTTAGGCCCTTCTCGGCAATTTTGGTTTTTTTATGGGGTTTGAGTTGCAATTTGTATTCTCATGTATTGTACATGTTGGAAATCATTTTAGAACTAATTTGGAATCACCTAAAATTATATTTGACAATTTGAGGACTAAAATGAACAAAATGCAAACTTATGGGACCCCACGGTAATTTGGCTAAAATTGTGGTTTTTGTTGCAATTTGATTTTGACATGTTGGACATGTTGAAAATCATTTTAGAAATGATTTAGAATCATCCAAAATTATATTTGATAATTTTAGGACTAAAATGATCAATTTGCAAAGTATTGGGGTAATTCGGTAATTACTAAGAAATTTGATTTCTTGTGTAATTTTTCAGAATTTGATAATTGGGCAATTAAATAAATTCAATTGATCCAAGAAAAATTTTGAAATCGGAAAATTTTGATTTTCCGTGTTTCTGCTGCGTTATCGGTATTCCACCATAAAACCCCAACACGTCATAATCCATGAGTGGGTGGATTATGGACACGAAATTGGATTTCGTGACGGATAAACTTAAACTTAGAGAATCTCACAATATGAAGTGTACTAGTTGAGCACTTGGGCAACGCGTTATGAATAATACAGATTATTCATAATACTTCACCGGATTAAATGAGTTAATTAGGATCTTTTAATCGGTTAAACGATAACACATGCATTAGGAAATTTTGTCCGATAATAATTATTGTGTATTTGTATTTGATACATAATACGATTAGATACACATTAATTATTCGTCAAATGAGATTTTGACATATGCCATTGATATATGTATTTGTTATTTATTGTAAATAAACATACATATATAATAATATTTATATTAATTGATTATTTGAATATTTAATTGTTAAATATTTAAATGATTAATTAATAACTCTTTTTCATAAATGTTATGAAAATTTGTCCAATTATTATTGGTTTACATGGCATGATTTAATTGAACTTTATTTGTCAAAATATGATTTGATAATATAAAGTTTGGTTTGATTTTAATTTGATTCAAATGGAAAAATGATAAAAATGCCCTTGCTTTATGCAAAATTCGGTCACAAGGTTTTTAAAAGGGAAAATTGTTTTCTTCTTCAATCATTCTTCACCATGGCCGAAAACTCTAAGAAGAAATGGGTTTCAAAATTTGTTTGAAGAAATCATGAAGA